>MU832873.1:0-65064 GCA_029204225.1 Diphasiastrum complanatum | reverse complement strand
TGAGAGTCAAGGATATTCATAGGGAGCTTGCATGTACTGGTGAATCAATCAATCAAAGTGAGCTAGTCCAAGTCATTCTCAATGGCTTGAGAGATGAATATGACAACCTTGTCCAATCCTATGCCATTAAGGAGGAGCTACCAAGTTTGGAGGCCCTTCAAAGTGTGCTTATTTCTGAAGAATCAAGACAAGAGTACAAACTCTTGAGGATGGACAAGCTATCACTCAATCATGATGATGGCAAAGTTCTATTTGCCAAGCATAAACACCATCACTTCTCTAATGAAAAAGCTAAAGACCAAGATGAGGAGGAGGAGGAGGATACCTCTCATGCTTCTACTTCAAATGTCAAGAAGAAGAAGATCAAGTGCTTTTATTGTGGCAAGAAAGGCCATTATGCCACCAATTGCTTCAAGAAGAAGAATCAACTCAATCAAGCCAACATCACCAATGAGAAAGAAGACTATATTGCAAGTGATGGAGAAGGATCTCTTATGGCATCAAGCTTCTCCTCTTCCACCTTCAACAAGGATGACTCATGGTATATTGATAGTGGAGCATCTTCACATATGTGTGGCTCCAAGCACTTTTTTTCATCTATTTTGCCTTATGATGGAGTCAAGAAGACCATATACTTTGCAAGTAAGCATGAGTGCAATATTGAAGGAGTAGGGATTATTCCCTTGAAGCTTGCATCTTTTAAAGATCTCTTTCTCAACAATGTTCTTTTTGTCCCAAAGCTTACAATGAACATCTTAAGTGTTGGACAACTTCTTGATAGTGGCTTTGATGTCAATTTCAATATTGACAATTGTGTGATTAAGAAGGATGGTGAGATCCTTGCATATGGATCAAGATTTGAAGGCATCTACAAATTGGATCCAAGTGAGAGTGCAAACTCTCTTGATGTTTCTTATATTTTCAATATTTCAAAGGAGGATGATCACACAAGATGCACATATCTTCTCTCTTCAAGTATTATGGTGTATGATTATTCCTTATTATTCAAAGCATATGTTGAGAAGAAATTCTCATTGAAGATCAAAGCTTTGAGGAGTATTGGAGCTCTTGAAGGAATAGCACTATATAAAGTTTTATTCAAGATGAAGCCTAAGGTTGATGACCTTAATGAACTTGGTAGTGCTTGCTTTGCACATATTCCCTTGGAAACAAGAAGGAAGGATGATCCAAGCTCATGGATCATGATTGGATACTCATCCATCAAGGAGGCCTTTAGTGTCTTTACATTCTCTATTTCAAATGTGATTGTGAATAGAGATGTCATATTGCATGAAGATTCAATCTTGGAAGTGGCCGAGATCAAGGCTTCTCAAGAAGCATCACAAGTTATCCTTTTTGAAGGTATTCAAGTTATGACGTGGCCAATGTGTGAGGAGGAGTTTCTTCTTCATATGATTTCAAGAAGATCTTCAAGATGCATGGCCGAGTATTTATGGCTCACCTTACATGGCAAAGAGGGGCATCTTTCATGTTGTATCTACTACAACACATTCATATATGCTTCTCTTCCTTTGCTTGAAATGCTATCTTGCTTCATTGAATTTTTTGGATCTCAAAGTTCAAGAAAAGCTATACTAGTTTTCTATGATGCTTATGGTATGGACATGTTTCTTGTCATTATTGACTTAGATGTGTTTCCAATACTTTTTGAAAGCAAGATATTGTATTGTCAAAAGTATGCTCTTGGTTCTAGTAAGAACAAGATTGAGCTTGGTACTCACTTTTTTGAAAATCATGTTTTCACATGTTTTGAGGCAAATTGTAAACTCCTCTTGAGATTAAGTGAAGCATCCAAAGTGGACACTTACATCCTTGAGAGAGTAACTAGCCTAAAAAAGATCAAGATAGTCTTTGATATCAAGATTAGATCCATCATGGATATTCATTGTATGTGGACTAGTCAAGCTAGAAAGCATAATCTTGATAATCATCATTGTTTCACATCTTATGATCTTGATCTCTATGATCCTTATGAGGCTTGGAAGCCTCAGATTTCTCTATTTACGGTGCATCCATCATGCAAGTGGAACTTTCAAGGCAAAGATCATCATCAAGCATGGAGGAAGCCCATGATAATAGTGGCATATTGGTGGAGCACTCTTCAAAGGCATTGGCAAGAGATCTCTACCAAAGAAATCTTATCATGGATATGGTGAGGGTGCTGCTATGATGGATCCCTTGGCTGATCTTCACTTCTTATGCATACCAAAGGATCCACTCAAAAAGATTTACAAACTTCTCAAGTGATCTAGTACCTTTCCAAGCTATTTTTTGAGGAGGAGTGTGAGAAATTGGCAAAAATCTAGCTTGGTATTTTTTATGATAGAAGTTTGTAAGTGAATCTCACATGTGTGGAGGATGTTCCCACGTGTGGAGAATTGTAAAGTAAATCAAAATGTTTGATATAGGGGTCTCATAGAATTTCATAGTCAAGCATTTAGGTGTAGGATGTTGATAGGGTCAAATTTGGCATAGGTGGCAAATTATCCATTTCCACTTGTAATGCCACTATTGAGCCAAAATAGAGTAGGAGGCCAAACTTGTGCCAATTAGAGTGTAGACAAGTGTAATGCTTTTGTTTGATGAAGTTTAAGAGGTCCAATAGGATTTAGAGGTGGAACCTTGTGAGGTCCAATAGGAAATTGAGGTGTGCTTGAATATAGTCCAATAGAATTTAGAGGTGCATGGATCAATGGTCCAATAGGATTAAGAGGTGGAAAAGTGTGATCCAATCATAGTTAAGCATAGTGGTAGCTCATGAATCTATTAGTATCATTGTACTCCTCATTTTGGATCCAATTGATTTGGTGATTTCATGGATTTTGTGAGTTATTGGATTTCTAGCTTTCTCTCTCTACCCGAGAGCTCATGATGCATTTTCTCTCTCTACCCGAGGAGAGTAGCTTGTTTTTACTTAGATTATTTTTTGAATACTTCCCACACGTGTGAGTGAGAGTTGGAAGTGATTGAATGCATGTAGTAGTGTGTTTTTGCCATAGGATCTAAGATTGATCTTGAATCTCAATCTAGTCTTGATCTTGGTGCATCTACACACCTTAGGAGATCACAAGTACATGTAGTGGATAGTCCACACGTGTGAAATTCAACAGATCACACTTTGCCAAGATCTCTCTTGAGTGATCTCCTCCTTTGCCAAGCTCATTCTTTCAAAAGCAACACTAGCTTCCAACTTAAACAATCTTCCATGTTTAAATCCCTTTGCAATGCAAACATCATTCTTCAAGATGAAGCAAACACCATGCTTAAAGTGGACATCCAAACCACTTTCTAAGAGTAGACCAACACTAAGCATATTCTTGGTGATTGATGGTACACAAAGGACATTTTCTAGATCCATGCATTTTGAGGATTCTAGACACAAAGAGATGGTACCAACACCATCTATCCCACACTCTTCATCATTTGCAGTAAAGACAAACTTTTTAGCAACATTGAAAGAGTGTAAGGTTGAGAAAAAATCCTTTTTACAAGACATGTGGGAGCTAGCCCCACTGTCGATCCACCAATTGTCTCTTGAATTGCTATTGCTTTTTGGTGAGGATGTAGATGCCATCAAAAATACATCTACTTCATCCTCCTGCTCCTCCTTTGCAAGGTTTCCTTGTTTGTCCTCCTCCACTTGTGCTCTTAGCCTCTTGTAGCATTTAGATGCATAATGCCCCTTCTTTCCACAAAAGAAGCATTGTAGCTTTGACTTGTCCTTTGAACTTGATGCATCATCCTCTTCTTTGGCCTCCTTTGGATGCTTCTTCTTTCCAATGGTCTTCTTTTTGCCCTTGAATGAGAAATTGGCTTTCTCATCACCATCTTGCAAAGACAAGAAACTCATCCTAGATTTTGCATGGAGCATCCTATACTCTTCAGCCACTAATACACTGTGAAGTTTTTCTATAGTTGGCAAAGTGTCTTGGATGGCAAAACTTTGGACCAAATTTGCAAAGTCATCTCCTAGACCATTAAGGACAATTTGTACAAGCTCTCCATCATGAATCTTCTCTCCAATGGAAGCCAACTCCCTATTTAGAGACTTGATTCTGAGTACATAATCTTGTGCACTCTCCTCACTTCTCCTCATGCTTTGCAAAATTTGATTTCTAAGCATAAGAACTCTAGAAGTGTTGCTAGACTCATAGATTGATTTTAAAGACTCCCAAGCCTCTTTAGCACTAGTACAAGCTGATACTTCTCTCAACAAATCATTGCTCACATTCATCTTCACACAATGAAGTGCAAGCCTAGATCTCTTCTTGTATCTAGCTAACTCCTGTGCACCTAGAGGTTCATCTTCATCTTCAATCAAGAACTCATAAAGGTCTTGGAGCACCAAGAGTGACTCCATCCTAACCTTCCAAATAGCATTGTTTGTAGAATTCAACCTCTCACTAGCTTCTAGAAGGTATGCTCCAGCAGATCCCATCTTACTAGTGACTTCTACAAACAAGAAATAGATTTGATTGACTTGAAACTCACAAAGGTCTCACACTTGCAGTGTTTCACTCAAATTTGATTTCTAATCCAACAAATGGACTTATAATCACAGTTCTATCACTCCCTCACAAAGTTGGAATGAAGATAAGATGAAGTGAAAACTACTTCCAAACAATTCTTGCCAAAAAATGGATTTGATTGTCTCTAGAAACTCACTAAGGTCTCTCTCTTGTAGTGTTTCACTCAAATTAGATTTCTAATCCAACAAATGGACTTATAATCTCAGTTCTAGCACTCCCTCACAAAGTTGGAATGAAGATAAGATGATGTGAAATCTACTTACAATCAAATCTTGCCAATTTTGGCTATTTTTGGACAAAAAAATGACTTAATCTCTTTCACACTGACCTAATTTCAGCCTAGATTGATTAGATCTCATGACCCTAAGTCAAACCTAATCAATGGCACTCAATCTTGGTAGTTTATCCTAAGATTTCCACCAAAAATTACATCAAAAGCTCACAAATTGAATTTCTTTGGATCAAATGAATACCATGCATTAAATGCAGGTTCAGAGGTGCCCACACATGTGGATAGTATGGATTTGGACCCCTACCAGGTTTGGGATCAAATCTCCTCACCAAAATCAAGATTCTAGCTTGCCCTCTCAATACTAGTTTTTAGCACCAAAACTTGCTAAAAATGGATTTGCATTAGATCAACGGCTTATGCTCTTGTACTTGGCTCTGATACCATGTGAAAGTACTATACTTTCGGACCATAAATGGATCTACAAAAGATCCACAAGAGTGATTGGATGCTTGCTTAACAATCTATCAAAAACCTAGACACAAAAAAGTTGATCTAGATTGGCAATTTGACAAACAACAAGCATTAACAATCAAAAGCATGGATAAACATTGAAATCCGTGCCCACACTTGTGTACTACAGGCTGTAGTACGGCCTTCAACCTGAGAAACAAGTAGAAATTGATTTGGTTTCATTTGGATCACAAAAACTCAATGTACATAGTGAACTAGCTTGAGATTGCCAATGAGCTCCAAAAATATTCTATCTTCTCACTATGGAGAGAGGGAATACATAGCAAATTCGACTTCCTTCTTGAAGTTAGGTGGATTTCCAGCATATAATAAGGAAGTTAACTCACTCTCCTTGACCTAAAATGAAACCCTAGTCTATTTCCTAGAGTCAAGCTTGGTAGATAGCTACTTGGTCAGATTTTCACCTTAAATCTAGGATTTAGGTCCTATAAACTAGGAATCACTACCAAAATGACATGACCAACCCTATGGACTTGACCTAACCTACATTAGGAGTGGATTGCCACGTGGCATCTTGGCCTCACATGTGTGGAATCCACTTATGTACAAAATTTACATTATACTACATGGTTTTTGATCAAGCTAGATTTGCCAATTTTTGGCAATTCTTCACAGTTTCATAGAACATCCTACACTCTTCAGCCAGTAGAAAACTATGGAGCTTATCAATAGTTGGCAAAGTGTCTTGGATGAAAAAAACTTGAACCAAATTGGAGAACTCATCTCCTAAGTCATTGAGGATTACTATATCAAGTATCTTGTCTCCAATAGATCTAGGTCTTTGTTGAGAGACTTGGTCCTTAGCACATACTCTTGTGCGCTTTCATCACTTCTTCTCATGCTTTGCAAGATCTGGTTTCTTAACATAAGCACTCTTGAAGTGTTGTTGGACTCATATATAGATTTTAAAGAATCCCAAGCTTCCTCGGCCCAAATACAAGAGGCTACCTCCTTCAAGAGGTCATTACTAAAATTCATTTTGATGCAATGAAGTGCTAGTTTTTCCTTCTTCTTGTATTTTTACCAACTCTTGTCCTCCAAGAGGTTCATTCTCTTCATCTAGGACAATATCGTAGAGGTCTTGGAGCACTAGGAGTGACTCCATCCTCACTTTCCATATTGAAATTGTACTTCTCGGCCCTCCCTAGATTCTTTTTCAAAACTTGCTCACTTGCAACTCACTTGGTATTCACAAAGATTCAAGTAGCAAGATCATGTTGATCTTGATTCAAAAGAACTTAATGGAAGACTTCTACAAAACAATGCTTAAGAAAATTGGAGTTGATTTGATTGTAGAAGCTCACAAAGGTTTCACTTTTCTTGATTACCTCAAATTTGACTTCTAGCCCTTTCTTTGGACTTCTAGTCATGGCCATCACACTCCCTCACAAAGATATAATGGAGATAAGATGAGATTCTATCAAGTAACTCTCAAATCAAGTCAATTTTACAAATTTTTGGACAAAGAAAGGGCTAAATCTCTCTTCCTCTTCTTGATGGTTCTTCAAGAGCTATAAAACACATTTAAAGGGCTTGAATAGCCAAATCTAATTGATGGGAAACATATGTTGATGCTTTTCCTAGAATTAGCACCAAAAAACTCATCAAGATGATGTAAACTCAAATTGTTTGGATCTTGCAAATAATGAAGATTAAATGATAGTATAGAGGTTCCCACACGTGTGGAAGGCATAGTTGATGACCCTCACCAAGTTTGGATCCCAAATCTTCAACCTAATAATTGATTTGAACTCGCCCTCTCAAGACTAGCTTTCTAGCAACAACTTGCTAAAATTGGCTTGTGCTTTGATCAATGATTATCCTATTGTACTTGGATCTAATACCATGTTGACAGTATTGAGCCTACATAAAGCTCCAAGAGTGATTGATTGATTGATAAACCTATCTATTGCAAAACTAGTCACAAGATCTTGACCTAGAAAAGCACTATTGGATCCCACAATCAAGAGCAATCAAAAGCATGGATCAAAAATGGAATTTCAACTCAATACGTGTGTGGTACGGCCTCCAGTATGGCCTATTATCAGAGATAAAGTGTGCCTCCAGTATGGCATGTTATCAGAGATAGTGTAATCAAGTTTAGATAGCAAAGCATTCACAAAATCTCAAGACAAATGTGTGGAAAAGTCGAGATTGCCAACCTGCTCCAAAAATTATATCTCCTCACTATGAAATGATGGATTGTATGTACAATAGGGCTCTTCTCCTCTCAAGTGAGGTGAAAATCCAGCATGTAATAAGGAGACTAATTGGCATTTCTTGCCCTACTATGTCAATCTACCTAACCCTAGAGTTATGCTAATTTGGTGGTTAGGTTGATCAACTACCTCCATGATTTGAGGAGTTTGGTCCTATAATTTAGGAATCATGACCAAACAAACCTAACTAACCCTATGAATGAGGTCTAACCTATCTAGGGTAGCCTTCACACGTGGCAACATGGATTCACACGTGTACAAATTTACATATAAACTTTTGTCTTAAACAGATGAAGTTGGAGAATATTCAATACAGAGGAATTGACCCTTATATAGACGGGTCCAAAAAGAAGTAAGTGGCACAAAATTAATGGCTCATTTCTAAACTTAAGAGTCTAAGTTGGTTTGCTTTATTGAGGTTTGCAAGTAGCTTGACTTTCACATAGTTTTAAATTTTATGTTTGAGCCATGTGACGTTGTTCCCTAATTGTGCTTCGAGGCACATTTGTTATCAAATAAACTACTCCTAACACTCTTGGCGTGTTTACAATTATCGGCACTTTTGTGCAACTACAACTGTATCTTTATGTGGTGTCTAGCTTATTTATTCACATGACTAATAAAATTGAGGTTGCGAGAGCCCTTGATATTTATTTGCATGGTGTCCATTGGACAATCGCATAGTTTTTTAAGGCCATTTGCAAAGCACCTTCTACTTTAACTTTCCAAATTGGGCCCTTTCCACATTTGAAAGGAAACAAAACAAATTAGAGGAGGTTTTAAAGGATACAAATTTTGGTCTAATTTCAAAAGCACTTCTAATGGAAAGGAATTACCTCTATCTTTTACGGCAACATTGTTTTCAATGTGAAAGGAGCACTTCTTTCTTTAATGGTAGCAAAAAAGTGCACCGCTTTTTTTGTTTGTGGGCTCCACTCTCAAATTCTAGTGCCACTATGTAGAATCATCTTCATGTTCATGTTGATGTAGATGCCTTTCCCATCCTCCGTCTACTTGCTTTTGTTGATTCACTCATCATTTCATTGGTTAGAACTTACAAAACAAATCCATGTAGATAACCTTAGAAGTCAAAAGTTAGGGGGGGGGGGTGCTACAAGAACGTGCAATTCCTTGTCGGCTTTGTGAAAGAGACACGTGAAGACTAGGTGAAGTGTAGAAAGAAGACTTTGCACATACAATTACAAGACTTCGTAGTTGCCATCAACTTTTTCAAGTGCTCCAAAAAGACTCAACATGCCAATCTTTGAAGTCTTCTTTTTGAAGGTTTTTGTGGTGTGAAAAATGCACTGGTTTGTGTTCTATTTCATGACTACGGTAACCCAACAAGTCCGTGGAGCATGATGGTTGACATAGCTCCATTTTCCAAATGGGTCTAAGGCCCTTGAGATTACATGTTGGTTTCCATGGTGTGGCAAATGAGGTGGCTAAATACTTCACCACCAAAGGGACAACTCCAATCCAATTTTTGGGAGCGGCCATATTTCTTGCAAGTTGAGTTGTAAGGTTATAGAAGCAATTTAAAATAAAAGAAACATTGCCGTGTATGAAATTTAATCAAGCCAATAGGCTTATAGCACTTATCAACCTTAATTTATTTGGAAAAGGGGTGATCATGCACCTGTCATCTCAATTGTGAAGGTGTCAAAGGAACCCATTTTGGGTGGTAGGAGAAAGGAGGGCCAAGCAATCAAACTTGCCACTAATCTAGTCTTTTGCTTTTTGTCTCCCAAAATTGCACTAATTTTAGCTAGAAATCTCAGATCTTTAGGTTTTATTCTAATGATTTCTGGCTTTTATTGAAGTGTTGCATGTTTTTTACAGGTCTTTTTGGAAAAATTTACAAGCACTTTTTCAAGATTGCAAAATTGGAAGCATGCTTTTTTTTTTTAAATGCAGCTGGTGGCAGAAAAAAGATGCACCTTTGGGCTGTGCAAAGCAAAAAGGTGTCCAGAATTGTACAGAAGAGATGGCTGCAGGATCTAGAAACCCATTTCTCTGTGGGTCTTTAAAGAACAACAGCAGAGGAGGGAGGGGGGCTCAGGTGTGGGTCTTTAAAGAACAACAGCAGAGGAGGGAGGGGGGCTCAGGGCATCATTCCAGAGGAGAAGGACAAAGCCAAAAGGAGATCTTGACAGCAGAAACAAGAAAACCCACTATTTGTTAAAGGAGGTGACAGCAAGAACAAGCAGAGGGTATCATAATGCTGGAGATAGCGTGTCTGGCTCTTTAAAGAGCTGGTGGAGGTTTGTATGCAGCCAAAAAGGCATCCTGCTGTCTTTCCAATATGTGGGTGACTGTGCAAAGCTTGACATTAAATTTGTGCTTTTCGCATAGCTGTTTTGAGAACAGTAGCTGATTTCTGCCCTATAGCTCTTTGATTGAAGATCAATCTGTGCTTCAGCTTGTGTCGGTCTTCCTGCCAGCAGTAGTTCAGGAATGTTATTTACATCCTCTAAAGTAGTGGATGGTGAATTATTATGACTCTGGCTCTTTGTTCATGCTTCTAGGATTAACAACAATGCTGCTGGTTCTGCCAATTATGCTCCCTCCTCTACCGCCTCCTCCTCTGGTGCTAATGTTGCTGCCATTGGTCATCTTCTTCTTGCTCATAAAGATTGCTTTTCTGCCCTTGATTGGATGCATTTAACGAATGGAAATACAGGGATAGGCTAAAATATGTGGTTGTTTTCCAAGAGACGCTACCTGATTTTTGGGTTTTGCCATCTTCTTATGACCACCAGGAATAAATTGTTGATTTCTTTAAAAAATTCTGTTTAGGCCCTAATTACTGTCGTGGATATGAGATCTGTGCCTTTCAGCTCATTTATTCCTTCACAGCCACTATGCAACACTGCAAGTGAAAGAAAAGGTCGCTGCAAAAGTCTTAATATTCTAGCTGACGGACTGTGGTCTGATCAGATATGGGGTTTGAGTCACAGGCTAGAAAATGATTTCACATTCACTTTCAATTTAATCTAGTTAAAGTGAATGGGGTTCTCTTGTAGCCAAATGACTGCAGTTCTTATAATTGAAAAGACGCGCGACAGTGGCATTGCAATGCCCGGGCAAGGTTGGTTCTCGTTTATGTGGAACCAAAATGTCTGCTTCAGCATCAATCTGGCGCTTAAGTTATGCCTGCTTGCATTCTTACTGCCTCCACCTGCCTGCATACTGGCTTACTACAAGCCTTTTGATCAGAGGGCAAAAATAGGTGATTGCATACCACACAGGTGTATTAAACTGTCTCTTGAGACTTGAGTATCATATTCTTTAGTTGCAGATGAAAGCTATTTCTGCATGGTAATATTCAAGCTATTCAAAGTCTTTAGATTCAAACGGCTCGGCTGCTTGCCGTTCAGGTGTGCTCTACAGAGGTAATGCATTGAGATGCACAATGTCTTTTCCCTTTTCAGATCGAGGTGGTAGTTACACATTATATTGTCAAGTACCCAGATGTCTTTTGTATTGTTTAAAGCCTAAAATCGATAAGATATAGAGGAATTTGCAGTGATAGAAATGCTTGAACGCTGCTCTCTTACAAAAAGAAATTATGATCTTCATTTAGTTAATCAAGATTAGTTTAGTCTACCTGCATATAGTTAGTCTAGTGGAAGCAAGTTTGTTAGCCCAGTTTTATTAATATCTGGAATAAAATGCTATTATGGAACATTGTCAGTTATAAGATACAGTTCTTTTGAAATGAGCAGCATGGTCAAGAACAAGTTAGTGAGTTTCTCATTCCAGAGGGTTTTTTTTCATAGCAAAAGTCACTTATTCTTGTTGCTACCAAAGTGATAAGCCACCTACCTAGACATGCTTCTTTTGCAATGTCTCATAGGAAAACCTGTTCAATTTTAATCACATGAATCGATGTGGTTGATTCTATTGAGATCAACATTGGTCAAGAACAATCTAGTGACTCCTCATTCAAGGTTCAACTTTTTATTGCAAACACTTCCAAGGTCACTTACTCCTGCTACCATAGTAATAAGCCACCCACCTATACATTTTCTCTTGCAATGCCTCTTAGGACAGCCTGTTGAATTTTAAGCACATAAATCAGATGTAGTTGATCCTGCACACGAGAGAAGGTACAAACTTTTTTCAGAGGCCTGGAATCTGCTTCATGCATATCTATCCTTAGGCATGTGTTTCCTTGAGTTTATTTGTTTCATGCAAAAAGCAAAACAAACTTTTTAAACTCAAAAGTTTTTATGGAGTTAATTGTTTTAGTTTTCTTTGTTCTCGCAACATACTAGCATATTTTATGTGCAAACGTGCAGTGTTAAGGACCCAACTCTGGAGCACAAGGCACCAAACATGTCAACAAAAGAGCAGGCAGGATTTGCGCATGCATCAGCATGGCAGAAATTTTCATTTTCACCCGACTAACAACCAAATGTGATTGATTTAATCTTTTGTCTCGCACTCATCCATTCAAAAAGTTGGACATGACTTGAGATTCACAATGGCCACATGTAAATATATTTAGTTCTTCTCATTTCGTAATTGTTAGCAACCATGATTTAATTGCATGCTCTTGCTGCAATCAGAATAAACTTCAAAATCTTTTGATTTACTGTCAAGCACCTTGATAGTAATCTTGAAAATTTCATGGTCATTGGGTTTGCATAGGCAATTTTATTAAGGGCTTTTTTTGGGGGGAGAGAGAGAGAGAGAGAGAGAGAGAGAGAGAGAGCGCATATTGTTACTATGATATTTTTTATAAGTCATGAGCTCCTTTCACATCATTCAATCTACAAAGTTGTAGAATCCAATCAAAAGCTAGCAAACTCATATGTACACAGATGCAAGCCATCCATGAGAAAGCCTTGCAAGAAATGGATTGTTAGGCTCCTTTGTTTCAACCAATGATTGCGATCCACTACAAAAACGTTTCGGAATGTCAACGATCTATGACCCGGATCAAAAAATTTCTGTGTGTGGAAAAGACTAATGGCCATTGTTTTATTGATAGTTTAGAGTATTAAATGAACTGGGGAACAACATATTGATAAACTGGAAAGAGGCAAAAATAACGTTCATTAGAGGCTAGAGCCATATTGATCCGGTTAATTATAGATAGAGATATTGTTGGCACTGTATAATGTACTCATATTTGTTGAGCATGTTATGTTGACTCGAGTTTTGGTCACAAAATCTGAGATGGGTGCTTATGCTTCATAAATTGTTGTTGGTTTGTTGTCCTTCAATACAGTTGCATGTGATTTCCTTTCACATAATATAGAAGTAGAAATGTTCGATAAAGAATCACTTAATGGCCCAAAATTGGACCGCACTCTTCTTGGAACTCCGAGCAAACTAGATAATTGAATTGCTCTTGAAAACACCTTTAATCTGATACCCATATTGGAACCCCCCCCCAAAAAAAAAAAAAAAATATTACGTTCCGAGAAACCTTAAATGGATTTCTCGGATCACGTTCCGGATAGGAACGTGCAATATTGGCTTAAACCCTAAGGTCATGTGGCTATTTTTTTTCCACGCGAAGCAATTTTGCCAGATCCAAATTAGTTGAATGAATTTGCATGTATGCACAACACTTTTGAAGCATCCAAGATGTGAACTTTGACTGTTTCGTGTTTCGATCTAGATTTCATAAAAGAATATTATGTCAATGAAGCGAATCTTCTTTTGTTGTGGATGATATCCTCGACTTATCATGCAACAAGCATCTAAAGTAGCAAAGTGGATTAGGGTATTTTGATGGTATTGAAAGAGGGCTTACACACACACACACACACACACACACACACACACAATCCATCCTTAAATATCTTCCAAGGTTTTAAAAGTATTTAAGGATATTTACTAGGAATAAGGGAACATGCCAAGGACAAGACAACTATGTAAGAAGGACATTTTTTATGTTGATGTAGGCTTGAAACACTTTTCTTGGTTCATGACATGTTTGAAGCTTAGTGCTCGAGTTAGGTTTGGCCTAATATTGTGCAATTGTGTATAAGCTATGCCTAATGTGCGTTAATTGGCTAAAAGAAAAGAATAAGGGGATGCAAAAGGAAATACTAGTACTTGTAAAAGTTTCTTCAAGACTATATCGAAAGTGAAATCATCCATGGCTCATGGGATTTGTATGTCTAGTGGCAACATCTTACTATCAATTTCTCCCTTGCTAGATTACATTCTCCACATTCAAGAAATATCCACACGCATGTCTTCTTTCCAAACAGCTAGTAAGCAAAGAACTTTGTAATTTTAATGAGAGCCAATTTCTTTTTTGAATAAATAATTAGTAAGATTTTTGACAAGCACATGGATGAATTTCTCTTGCATTCCAAAGCAATTTGGATGATAGATTTTCTTTATAACAAAATAATGCATAATCATGAGTTGAAGTGACAACACAATATATTTCCTCTTTCTAAAATCAAGAAAAAAAATGTAGATGTGCCATGAATATTACATACATGATCGAGACATTTCCCACATTTCAATGGAAGTGTTATTGCATCACATTTCAATCTTTAAATGACCTATAGAGACCACTTTAAGAGGTTGCTAAAATGCTTCTTTGAATTGGAGGAGATATCATATTTCACTTAGGGAGGTAAGCTATAAAAACCAAAGGAAGAGCGAAACAAGCTTGATGCGAAGTCCATTAAATGTATCTTTGTTGGATATGATGAGAGGACAACGACTTACAAGTGCTTTGAACCATAGAAGCAGAAAATCCACATTAGTAGAAAATGTGAAGAAATATTAGATCACTAAGATCCAATATGTCCCTTTGATCTTTGGTTATGAACTACAACACATCAAGCACCATTGACAATGTAGAAATCTAACATCAACTACACATAGAAGATGCGAACTCAACAAGATCTTGATCAAACATATATATGATAAAATGAAGCTGTTGTCCGTACAATAACAGTAAGGTACTGTATTTCACACATGTGGATCCAATAATCAACATACAATTGCATTCTACACACAAAATTGCAAGATATCAACACTATAGTGCACCAATGGATATATGAACCAAAAGAGAACTCATGTATAAGCATGAATGAGATGAGAGAAAGACAGAGAGAATGTATCTCTTCTCATGCTTGTACACTATTTATAGCAGGTCCATACTGTCCTTCTCCAATCTTATCAACAATAGGAAGCTTCTAGATCTAAAACCCTACTCACAATATAGACTAGATTCAATGTTGCAAATATTCAGATTTGAATCTTGGGTGAGGTTCTAGTCCTTTTGGAAGATTTATCTCCAGTTGGGTGGTTTGGTGTTGGAAACAGCATAACCATAGGAAGGCAAAGCTAGTCTGATCCACCCGGCCAATGCACTCTCTTATAGAATGCCCCTCCTAGCCCAATGTGAGTTGCATGAGAACGGTAGGTGATAGTTATTGCTGACACCCACCGTTCATGCTGCATGCACTAGATTACTGTTGTATGCGGGGTCCAAGCCCATCACTGTAGGACTACATGGGCCTCGACTGCCATGCATGCATTGTAATTACATGTTGTTCCAAATTACATGCAAAGTAGGATTATTGTGGAATATTTTGGCTTATAGATAAAAGGAATAAGAGTGAATGTTGATGATAAACCCCGAGTTAACAATCCAATCACACTAGCCATAATCTGCAACAAATGTCAACCCACCTCCTTGATGTTCCCTTCACCTCAGCCTAAAGATCATAACTCTAGTGAACTAAAAACATAATAAGCAGGGGAGTCAACTCTTGTAGGGAATAAAAGTCTCAAAGAAGATAATAAAGTATGTTAATGTGGTGTCTCCACAAGAGAGAAACCATTAGTCAAGTACATCTCTTATTTGATAGAAATTTTTTGAAATTATGCATATCCGTCCTCTTTATCAAGTTGATAAATTTGATTCTTTCATCTACTTTCCATAATATGCTAGCTTTAGGTCTGAAAGTTTTTCTTGCATGAGTATGTCAATTATTTCACCTACATATCTGAAAACAATTATGTTAAGCATCCACATACAACCAAGAAGAAATAGCAACACTAGTATTGGATGTGTTTTATGAGAAGTTTTAAGTCACCAACCATCCCCATAATGGTGGAATAAAGTTTTTTGCACTTCCACATTAGTAGCAAAGGCGAACATATACATTAAAAAAGTGAAGGGTTAAAACTTTAATTGGAAATGCACAAAAGGCAACATTGCAAATTTCTTCAAGCTTATTTCATGAATGATATAATGCAATTCAAGGGTGGAGAACCCTTCAATTGCCCTACTGTTGCGCTAGGTTGTGGCAAGTTGCATGTGCTAAAAAATATCACCTTGCTCCAAGAAAACCTCCTCAAAATAAATTTAAAAATGTTGGGAAAACTTGCCTTGATTACACAAAAAAAACTCATCTCAAAGACCTTGCCAAAAATCATGCAAGCAAAAATGTTAAAAAAATGTAGTAGTTGTAATGCACAATGCAATGACAAAGAAAAATATATGTGAGAAAAACAGGTGTTGTAACCGAGCATCAGTTGTTATCCATGTCTGAAACAAGATTCACTGCATGACAGTTTGATTCAAAATAGCAAAGCATATCAATTCATCCCCAATCTTCCCTACCAACAGTATTAAGGTAGCAATACATTTAGCCCTAACACAACCATATTAGAGCACATGCCATATTGGTCAGTATAAGGCCAAGAAATTATATTAGAAACATACATCAAAGTAAAGTACAAGAGTAGTACTATAATCATTCCCTATTAGTAGAGAGAGTATAATTCTTTCATAGTCAAAAGTATCAAGGTAGATTTGTGCCATGATGACCTTTTAGACTTCATGTTTAAGCATGAACATCTATGAACTATGGTAAGTAGCTAGAGCAAATCCATCTCATACCAACTACCTAGAAACAATCACATACTCATACACCTACTAATGGCTACAATGCTAGAATAATCAATCTAAGAATAGATTCTTTAATAGTAGAGAGACAATTGTGATACTTTCATAGCAAAAATATCAGGGTAGATTTGTGCCTTGCTCACCTTTTAGACCTCATGTATAAGCATGAACGTCTATGAACTATGGTAAGTAGCTAGGACAACACCATGTCATACCAACTACCTAGAATCAACAACCAACTCGTAAATGTTGTGATGGCACTTGTTATATACCTATGTAACTAGTGGTATTTCAGTAACCCCTATGTACCCATTTAGTATCTGGGGGGCTAAATGGTGAGTCACCCTTGGATAAGGGTAGGTGCCTCTGAATTAAGGTCCTTGGATAAGGGCATAAAGGTGTCTATGTCTTGGATTGAGGTATGGAAACTTGTGAGGTGTTAGGAGGACCTTACCATGAGTATTGGTCATTTTCCTAAACCTTGGGCCTCAACCTTGAGCCATGATATAATTGGCCTTGGGCCAAAGTTAGCCATCACATTTGGGTCATGGGGACCTAGTAGGAGGCCGCACCTACTAGGGTCTCTTGATGTCCGTAAAGCAACCAAGAAGTAGTTATTCAATAAACATAAGTTATGGAAGGTGTCTCTTGACATTCCACTAACTTGTGAGGCTCTTGGTCTTTCCTTTGCCTTCTCTCTTCTCATTGGCTTGTGAGGACACTCTCTACTGCTTTGGAGGGAGTCTTTTGCAATCTAGGGAAGGGCGCCCAAAGGGGGGGGAGATTTCTTGTGTTGTTCTACGCCAGTTGTCAGAAACCTTTGCCAAGAATTCTGAAAGCTATTTTCACAACACTGAAGATGCCTGCAAATTTTTGTCCAGAACTGATCAGCCAAACTAGTACTTTGCCTAATGGACCCTCCAAATTCACATATAAAAGGGCTGAATTCGATTTCATTTTTCACTTCTGCTAGCGAAGTTCTTGCAAATTTTTCCCGCGACCTAACATTCCTAAAACTTCCACACAACTTTTTGATACGCTCCTAAGTCTTTTCTGCTTTCAGTTTTTACAATCTGCCATCATGTCTTCTTATGATACCAGCCAATCTCCTCGTTATGTCATTCATCATGATGTTCCAACTACAACGGACTTATGATGATTTCTAGCACAAGCAGGGTGGTTGAGTGGATGACCCTTGTTGAGCCTCTGCTCACGGCAATGGGTATCCACGAGCATGCCTTTTTCAGAAAAATCAATATGCAGTTTATAAATATGGCTTTTAGTACCTGGATCGAGAAGAAGTCCAAATTCTATATCACCTACCAGAAAGCTACCCACAAGGCGTGTGTTAGTGAAGCCGCCTTTGCTACCATTGACATATCCTCAGGTACCCAATCCTCACCAAACCACAAGCATGCCAAGAATGTGATCAAGTCATTCATTGATTTGACCATAGAACTTTATCGGACGAATGATGGTTATTTGCTAGAGTCCATCCGAGATCCTACCATCCATGCGGCTGCGCAACTTCTGAATAACTTCCTGATGGTTGGCGACCTCAAGAAGAAACAAATTTTCTCTCAAATCTTGCACCACATAATAAAATCCAACTACAAGTTTGATAAGACACCATTGGAACCACTATAATTGGTCTATGATGCTTCCTTAGCCTCTGCTTCCTCATAAGGTTAGTCTGTGACCATTGTAGATGCCATTCCAATCACAGCTGCCCAAGCCACCTCACCCCCACACACTCGAGCAAGTTCACCGGGAACTCAAGCGTTTATGGACATGTTCGATGATTCCGACCCCTTAGGGACAGATGAAATTTTTGAGATGCCCAAGAGCCTAGTGCCCTTTGACTTCCAATCCCCCAGAAGAGGATTTGAACAGTTCCATGATACCATTAATACTTTTGATTCGATGTTTCAGACAGATTAACAAGCAGTTCAAGCAGATTAGGCACCATATACCATAGGGATCGTTCATGTGGTGGTATCTCCAAAGCAGCTTGATGCCATCATGCCAGAAGGGTTTGAAGAAGAAAATCTCTTTGAGGAAGAAGAGCCATAGGCAAAAACTCAAGGCCAACCTAGACAGACTCCTCTATCAGTTCCTACTGCTGCTACCACCACACCCATGGATTTTGGTGACGCACTTGGTTTAGTCAATAACCTTGCGCGAGTGATCCAGACCATGATTGACGAGAGGACCACCATGAAGAAGCGAATCTCCGAGTTGGGATCAGAAAATACTCTGATCAGCCAAAAAGTCATCAAGCTGAATCAAGAGTTGAAAGTCACCAAATAGCATGAAGCCAGATCCGAAGGGGAGATGAAAAAGGCCAAGCAATCAACCAAAACCTTGGAAGGCTATGTGGCTACTCTCCAAAATATGCTGACGACTACGCAAGATCAAGTGAATCAAGCCGAACAAGATGCAAAACAACAAGTATTGTAGCTTCAGGTGCAACTGGACATGGTAGCACTTGATCGAAAACGATTCAAGGTGAATTGGATGCAACCACCCTTGAACGAGACACGTACCTACAAACACAAGTTCCAGATCGTCTTGCCTCGCAGAGGAGATCAGTTACTTGTTCAAAAAAGTCGAGACTTACTGGCCTCACTGGCTGATTTCCAAGAATGATTTAATAAGTTCAAATGAACAACATCGACAAGGCCAAGGCAATAATCAAAGACTACAAGAAGGCAGTCGCTCAGGTCCTAGAATCAAATCCCTAGATTCCAGTTCCAGTTATGCCTCAGTTCTCACCTCAACAACAAGATCAGGGAGAATTTGATACCGAATCGGACCACGGGGCAGATGCTACAAAAGTTACTGAATCTCAGGCCACGGATACACGTCCATCTACTTCAAGGGCCATGCCATTATTTCAAAAGCCGGTCACCATCAAGGACCAGATCCAGACATTTCTACAACAACATCCGCATGAGTCCTCGAGGGGTGGATGAGTAATAAAATTCAAGACCTCAGAGATAGGCAGAGAATTGGATAAGCGGATTGGTGCACGACATTTTTTGAAAAAACTTCGGATTCCATTAGAAGCTATCTTGTGAGCCCTTGCCCACTATGTGTTGATCCTTACTATATCCCGATGCCATGGTGCAATAAATGGAAAGATTTGGGTGTCCAAATGGATCAAATTAGCTTTCATACGACTTGTGAAATGACCACCTTGTATGAGTTAAAGATAGGTCGATTTGATGCAAGATGAATATATTGTAAAAAAGAAAAGATCTTTTATCATATTGGGTCATAAAACAAACCACAGTTGGAGTGGAATTTAGTAGTGATGTTCAAGAAGTTTACAATATTGTCCTTAGTATTTTCTTTATTAATCTCTAGATATTGAAGAGGATAGATCCAAGTAGAATTTTCTTTTACCCTAAACTGATTTTTGTCTAGGAATAATAGAGCATTGGGATTGTTAACAAAGCAGATGGCATCTATATAATGAAAAGTACACTTGAAGGATCGCATAATATCCAATTTCCTAAATTCGGCTACTCTTTTTATGAATTGCATCTCATAATAGGTTAGATACGAGTTACACCAAGAGGGGGAGAAAAAAAGGCCCATAGGGATACCACACACTTGTCTCCAAGTTCTATCACCCAGTCTTATTATACAAATATCTATCAAAAAGTCATTCCATAGACATACTTGTTCTCTATCAATATTAGTCTGTCTATCAGTCTTTTTTTGACTCCCATGGCCATACAAAATTATCTATCTACGGATTCCATTTGTATGCAATATAATCTTAAATACTAGGATGCTTAAACACGTCATATATAAACTTACACATAATCATTTTCAGCCCATCTAGACCATTAAGCGGGACGCTGGGATATTTTCATAGCATTTAGCAATATCAATTGACCACATAGAAGTGATCTTATCAGGTATATTGAGATAAAATTTAGTAGACGATTCGCACTGCCAAAACAGATTAGTATCCACATTTAGGATACTCTGGTACGAAGTTGCCTTTAGTCCTCGTTTTATTTGCTTTTGTAATCAACTCAATTCATTTAGTTGCATTGACCACCAGTATCATTTTTTCTTCTATCTCATTCTCCTGCACAAGAGTTATTCTCTGTAAAAGTTAGGTTTTTTTATTGGTAAATTCGCGCGTCTAGTACTACCTTGTCCAAAGTTGCCCTTGTTAGATATATACTTCTTTTTTTGGTTGTCACTTATTGACATAACTAAGCTAGGATTGTTTAGATTGAAAGAACTTGTCCTCTTATTGGAATTCTAGAAATACTTGTCTTGTAAATTAGAGAAGCTGAGTTTCTTAAGGAGTCTTTTTATTTACCATATGTTTTCAACATCGCCAAGATTTGAGAGTAAAGAGATAATTCAATAGTAGCATCAATCATATATAAAATATTTTCAATGCAAATCAAAGGATCTCTCTTTTTTACGAACTCCATGTAGACATTGACCCAATCGAGAGTACTCCTTAAAGCAACAAGACAAAAAATCTTATCATCAATGCCAACCACATCACAAGTAGCTTTATCAATGGTAGTAATGAATTGGTGCAAGTCAACAACTTTTCTCATACAACATATGATAGTCTGAATGAAGACGTTAGGAGAAGGAAGGGGTTCTCCATAACCAAAAATTATAGCATCAAGAAACCAATCTGAGGACTGAAACATTACAATAAACCTAAGTCAGCCATAGAACTAAAATAAATTAAAGATAATGTACTACCCTGGCCAAAAGGTAGTCGGGTATGCATTTAAAGAGACAGAGAGAGAGAGAGAGAGAGAGAGAGAGAGAGAGAGAGAGAGAGAGAGAGAGAGAGAGAGAGAGAGAGAGAGAGAGAGAGAGAGAGAGAGAGAGAGAGAGAGAGAGAGAGAGAAATTTTACAAAGTCCCCCTTGACAATGCAAGACCAGACTTTTTGAACCCTTTGTTTTAAAGCATAACAAGTTATAAAAAAACTAGATACAATCTCACAATACAAAGTACAGTAAAGTGAAGCAAGTTTTAAGACGCCCAACTGTTACTTGCCACCATCCCATATCACAAAACCACGCGAATTAGTATGTGAGAAAGACAGGTGTCGTAACTGAGCATCAGTTGTTATCCATGTCCGAAATAAGATTCACTACATGACAGTTTTAATAGCAAAGCATATCAATTCACCCCAATCTTCCCTACCAACAATATTAAGGTAGCAATATGTTTAGCCCTAACGCAACCACATTAGAGCACACGCCATACTGATTGATATAAGGCCAAGAAACTGTATTAGAAACATACATTAAAGTAAAGTACAAGAATAGTACTGTAATCATTATTAGCAGAGAGAGTGTAATTCTTTCATAGTCAAAAGTATAAGGCTAGATCCGTGCCATTCTGACTTAATGTTTAAGCATGAACGTCTATGAAGTATGGTAAGTAGTTAGGGCAAATCCATGTCATACCAACTACCTAGAATCAATCACCTACTCATACACATAATGGCTACAATGCTAGCATAATCAATCAAAGGACAAATTCTTTAAAAGTAGAGAGGTTGTGATTCTTTCATAGCTTAAAGTATTAGGGCAGATCCATGTCTTATTAGCCTTTTAGACCTCATGTATAGGCATGAACGTCTATGAACTATGGTAAGTAGTTAAGGCAATACCATGCCATACCACCTACCCCGAATCAACAACCAACTCGTAAACGTTGTGATGGTAGTGCTTAGTATTTACAATGTTATCATGGTTTTTAAGAGGACCGAAGCCTAATTTATCTTTTCTTTAATGGTTGTGGATACAAATAACGCATATTGGAAGACTAAGACATTTCGTATGTTTCAAAAAGTTCTCCTAAAGCTCTTTTCTTCTACAAAAGAAATGAAATGAAATGCTATCCTCGTAGTTTGTATAATGAATATTACAAGCTTGAAAATACAAGCAATGGAATGAAACCCAAAGACGAGAGAGTGTGATACGTGCAATACCTGTATCAAAGGTGAAGCTATGTCCTGAGTACTAGCCATCTCTCACTTAGTAGTAACACCCGTCTATAATAATTACGTCATTCCGAAAATGCGTCGTCAAATAGAAGTTATCTTGTTATTTTGGCATTCAACAAAAACCAACCACCTCTTATTCCGTATATTCTATACGTTCGAGAAGCTGTTTACTGATCTCTTTTTGAAGCCCATAACGATAGTTCATGTAGATGACATCAAATGGCAACAACAAACTATACTAAAAATTACCAATACCTCCTTAATGGAAGTGCGATTTGCTACATATCATTCAACAGTTCATTTATGTGATGAAAATACCTCAGAAAAAATGTGCAGAAGGGCTGAAATCCAAAGTCTACTGCTATGGAAGGTGGGTGCCCAAATCCGTACACTCACTGTTGTCTAATTGAAGCATACATGGTATGGTCAAAGGACATACAATACATAAAATAGCTGCCATCTACAGCTAATGAGCATTAATCTTTGTGAAATAATATGTTAATACATTGTTATGAAGGCGTCCATACCTGTTTATCATCAAGACTGATGTATCCAAAGAAGGCAAGCCAATATATCAAGCCAGTGATGGGCTATAGCGTGATATGCTGAATGTAACTGGCCGCCCACTGTAGAGCGAGCTATGAGGATGAAGCAAGAGAGTATGGGAGAGAGAGAGGTGAAGCAAAGTAGTAAGAAGTGAAGGGAAGAGGTGTGATGCACCATCAGCCCATTTATGATCCCATTTATGATAGTTTACGATTCAAATGAAGTGGAAGAGGAGGTTTCCCTCCACCCTTTGGATAGTAAAGCTAAGTCTTATCCCTCTATAGGCAACTTGTGCAACAAGTTTTCGCAAAAAGCGAAAAGGCTCTCTCAGCCTCTTCTTGTGAAAGTCGTTAACTAAGTATTAAGAAGAGAGAAAGTACAAAGCGCCGTGCTTACGTGGTTGGCCTGTTGATAACACCGATACTCCAAGTAATGCAAAAGTGCGTTAATAACAAAGGGGATGTATGATAAAATAAGCATCGAATATAGTCCATGCATGAGAGAGAGAGAGAGAGAGAGGGAGAGAGAGAGAGAGAATTTGGTTTTCTCCCATACCAAGAGAGAGTTGGCGATAGTATGTCCATATAAGGTCAGCACCTTATAAGTAAATATCTGAGAGTAAGTATGAGTAAGAGAACATTAGCCATCGAGGGAGCAAACAGAATCAACCTGTCCAAATGCTAATAAGCTATTTTTGTTCTTTACTTCTCATCTGACAGCAATATTAGTCACTTTCGCATCTTTTCTAGACACAACAGTTCGCCAACAACACAGATAGATCTTTCCATAACCCATATATTCCTTGCAAAGTATTAATACTAACTATAGAAGCAATGCATATACATTTATCTCTAAGAAAGGACAGTGACTAAAGGAAAAACTATCAGTGCAAAGACATCTAATGGCAGAAGTGACTATGGTGAAGGTAAAGCTATTTTCTCTTTCCTCCCTATATCAAGGACAGCTACCCAAAGTGAATGAATGAAGCTCTCCTTTCTGTCCATGTTTGAGACGTGTAACCATGTGTCGCTTCCTGGCATGTTCAAGTACACTCAAGTTCAGTTTTATCTTAGCATCTAGAAAAAAGACCCAAAGCTACCACAATAATCAATATGGACCATCCATATGCTTGAAGTTTACAGTTGAAGTGGCAAATGAATTTTTTTCCTTTCTGCACACAACAAATTCATGATAGAATATAAAAGGTGAGAATATTTCATGAAAAGGGTTCCAAGATTCAAATATATATTTACCCATATGGTCACAGAATTCCTTATAGAAAGTAACCATCCTAGAATCCTAAATGGATGACATATACAAAGCTTTTTAACAACAATGATAGTCAATCTTCAATACAATGTGATTGCTTTTATTTGTTTTGGTTAGACCATTTTTTCTGACAGCTGTAATGCACAAATCATAATGGAGTGGATTATCGCTTGAATTGAACATCATATAGATTCTAGAATATACAGAAAGACATGAATTTATTCTGTACAGATAAGCCACATTGCCCATACAGTTTGAGCAAGAAACAAGTTACTGAATGGATATGTCCAGGTCAGTAGCCATACAAAGTAAAAAGGATGTCCACAAGCCTTCTAATTAACACAAATATCATATCGCAATACTATAATACCATAACTGTACAATCTTTGTCTAAACTTGGAATCGTAGTCTAATCAAAGAAATCTAAACTAAACCACTTGATATTAATCATAAATTGCTGCACTGTCTAAACTTGGAATCGTAGTCTAATCAAAGAAATCTAAACTAAACCACTTGATATTAATCATAGATTGCTGTTTAATTCTGATGATGCTAATCTTGTACGGGTAATTAATGCTAGTCTCTATACCTTCTTCTTGAGTGACTCAAAACTCATGAATTCTCTCCGAGTCAGAAGGTCCACTAGCACACAAACCTTTTGGACACCCCTACAAACTCCATGTAAAAACTCTTACAAGTCAGAATGACTCCCATGTCCAATCCCACTCATAAAAATAAACTGCCATAAGTCTTCAAGGGAAATGCCATTTATCAAGGACCTAATGTCTAAAAACAAGAGACTTTGTAATGCAACAAATCATTCTAGAAATTTGATATATATATTCTTGCAAGCAATAGCAACTAAGTTCAATGTAAACAAGGGATAGAACATCATATTGCTTGGCTGCAATAGCTGAAGGTACCAAACACACTTTGCAGCTTCCATCTTTTTTTTATGCTTATCGAGCTAGAACAAGTAGAATTGCAACGTCTGCTTGTTCACATTGCACAGGTTGCAGAAACCATGGCACGCTTGTGATTGAAGAGCAGACACTAAACAAGAGCAGTTACCAACGTTGAAATGAGAAGTAATGATATCCTTCAATCATCTCTTACATTCGGCTTTTGAAGACACACATTTATAGAATACATAATTTACAGAAACCGTTACTCTAATATCTACATCCTCTTGGGAACAAAGTCAATTCACTGAATTGAACCATTTCCAGTAAAAAGGACATGGGGGTGTTGTCCATTCTTACAGTAGGCAACCCAACCATCAAAACACGTGAGATTGAGCTCTATGACACTTTTGGTCAGTGATTGGGTATGGTTGTCAGAATTCGTTGATAAGAATTGACGTCAAATTTGGGGTCAACTTCCTTCATTCGATTAAGAAAGTGAAAAGCTTCTGTAAATTTCCCCACTGTACAATAAGCATCAACAAGAGATTTATAAGTAACTTTATTAGGCTTGCATCCATTTTTCTTCATGTAATCTATCACATTTTTTGCCTCTGTAAACATACCCAAATTTGCATAACTGGCAACAAGGGTATTATAAGAAAATGTATCTGGTTGGACACCAGCTTCTAGCATCTCAGAGAATATTCGTGCTGCTTCATCCATACGGCCATGCTTGCTGTAAGCAAAAATTAAAGTATTGAAAGAGACAAGGTCTGGCTTCTCCCCTGCCTCCTTCATCTCTATCAACACTTCCTCTGCTTTTCTGTAAAGCCCCTCTCTTCCATACATACTCATCATTGCATTATACGTAATATGATCAGGCTTGAGCCTAGCCTTGCGCATGTTCTCCAACATTTCCACAGCTTTTGCGAATTGACCCTTCTTCCCATACAAAGCAATCATGGCATTAAAGATGTTAATATCGGGCAAAATTCCACTCTGCTGCAGTTCCTGAAATGCTTGCTCAGCCTTGCCAGGAAGGTTGAGTTTGCTATATATAAGCACAAGAGTCTTTCGAAGAATTTCTGTCAAAGGAATTACACCAGTTCTGAAGTCATTTACCAGCTTGCGCATGCGCTGAGGCTGGCCTCCATTCGCGTATGCATGTAACAAGGAGGCATAGCTATTCTCGTTTGGAGCCAAGCCATTCTTCTCCATCAGTTGCACAAATCGTTCGGCCAATTCCCAGTTTCCCTCCCTTGCAAATGCTGCCAACAGAGAATTGTAAGTAGCTATGTCAGCCTGGTATCCTGCTTTCAGCATACCCTTGTACATTTGCAAGGCATGATCAGATGTCCCACACCTCCCATATGCATCAATCAAGATGTTGAATGTATCCTTCTCTGGTTCACACCCTGCCTTTTTCATCTCCTTGAAAACGGTGGAGAGTTCCACGTGCATGCTATTCCTGCCAAAGGCACCCAGCAACGTGTTCCATGTCACAATGTCAGGAGTGCAGCCACTTGATTTTAAATCATCAAACATCTCCATCATCTCTTTTAATTTTCCCTTCTTCCCCTGCATGTCAATCAGGGTATTGAATGTAACAAGATTGGGTGTACAGCCAACCTCCTGCATTTCCTTATAGAGAGTCATGGCCTCAGCATCTCGACCGTCTTGACTGAAAGCAAAAAGCAGGCTTGTATAGGTAAACACATCAGGTTGAACTCCCCTACTCTCCATGGTCTGCTTCAAAGCAACAGCCTCTTCAACCAAACCCGCCCTCGCATATCCTGCAATGAGCTCATTATAGGTAACCGTATTGGGAGGCAACCCAGAGCTTTCCATCTCTTGCAATAAATCCAACGCTTCTTTGTGCAATTTTGCCCTGCCATATACATCAAGAAGTGCATTATATGTCACTCGATCGGGCGTGCAATCGGAGACCTTCATCTCCCTGAACAAATTGGTTGCTGCCTCATGAAGGCCATCCCTTGCACATGCACTAATCATGGTGTTGTATGTGTATTCGTCCGGCCGAATGCCCTGCTTCTTCATTTCGGAAAAGAGGGAAAGAACCCGATCCCAGCAACCACCTTTCTTCCCATACATGTCCAGGATGACATTATAGGTGACAGAATTAGGGCTGCACCCCTCATCCTTCATAGCCTTAAATAGGGCAAGGGTTTCAGCACACATGCCTCCCCGGGAGAGAGAGCTGAGCAATGCTGTGTATGCATAAACGTCCAAGGAGTAACCATCCATCTTGAGATGATTAAAGAGCTCCAGCGCCACCGAAAGCTGTGCCTGCTGCCCTAAAATCTTCAAAACGACGGCAATGGCGGCACAGTCCGGTTTCCTGTCGCTTTGCTGCTTCATCCACTCGAAAACCTCCACGGCCAGCTGCCATCTGCCCTCCTTGCCCAGCGCCTTCAAGATGGATATCAGCTCTCTCGATGAAACCTCCTCTGCGACGGGATCTAGCAAAGCCCCGACACTATCTGCAGACTGTTTCTGCAAAATGGAGGACACAATACCCTCTGCAAGGATGGACAGTCTTCCCTGATTGGGATCCTTAGGGTGCAGATGATGCTTACCAAGGCGGCCGTGCCTAAATCTCTGATTTGAAACCCTTCCGCTGGAAACCCTACCCCCACCTCCTGATCCCGAAGATGCAACCCATTCATCAGGGCCACTGCGTCCGCCATCTCGAACAGGCCGCTCAATCCTGGCTCCCTCGGCTCCCTCCTCAATGCATCTGCCTATTTCCTGCACCAGTTGCTGCTCGCCTTCTTTCGCTGCTCCACCTCTCTGCTGCTGCTGCTGATGCTCTTCATAGCGGAGGAGTGACGGTGTGAGTGTTGGTGTGGGATCGGAAAGGGCAATGCGGGAAGCCTCGAAGGAGGTGGCGATGGCTGGTGCGCCAGCTGATGGGAAATGGAGGCGGTGATCGAGGGAGAGGCGAGGAGGTCGGGAGGAAAGGAGGAGAGCAGTGGGCTGGGACGCCATCGCTGCTGCTCCTGCTGGTGCTAGTAAGCTGAGCAGCATAGCCATCCTTTCATATCTCTCCCTCTGTCGCTCTGCTCTCTCTCTCTCTTATATTTTTCCTTTCCATCCCAAGCAATGGCGAAAGAAGCCTTCAACTAGTATTTTTGGTGAGAACCCTAATTTTGGGAGGAGCATACTCTCAAGTTTGCTCTCTATGAGCAAAGTTACTAGCACATAGAGGCTGTTTAACACCTGCATCACTGGACGTGAGCACTTAATCTGATCCATGGTAGTAACCGACAAGGATCTCTGAGAGCTTGACAGTCTCTGGACACGGGTAGACGAACAATGGACTGTTTCAGGGCATAATCTGAGGGAGAGTGTATTGTGGAAATCTACAAAATAGGACCAAGAATAGCACAATTGATCTATCAATCTACACAAGATTTAGATCAATCTAAATCAATTCTAGGCATGAAAATCTAACAAGAACAATCATTAATGAAGGTAAATGTACTTGCTGGTTTCACAAATGTGAAAACCTGTCAGAGTACGGAATCCAGCCTGAAAACAAGTTACACTATGATAGAAACTCAAATCAATCAAAACAATTGAAGACAAATGGAGAGATTGACACAAAGTTGCTTCCAAAATCAAGATACCATGGTATTCCTTGTTGATTATGGCCAAATATGCCTCTATATATACATTTCTTGGAGCTCGTGGTATTGATCATGCATCAGATCTCACACGTGTGAGGATGCTTTGTCACATAATGAATCATCATGCAAAATTGACACTTGGATCAAACTTTCTATTTTGAGCACTTTTGGTCCATTTTCCTACTATATGGAGAACTAGTAATAAATCTTCTAGAAGTCAAAACTCGCCTAATTCAGCCTTTTCCACACATGTGAGCAGACCTCTACACGGGGGATGTGACACCTAATCTAATGATGTGGCTCATGCAATCAATAGATTGATGCCATGTGTCATATGACTAGAAAACTAGATTTTGGCCTTTTTAGCCACTAGAATTTGAATTAAATCAGATGTACAACCTATATGAATACGGTAGATGTCAAGTACATTTATTTCACACGTGGGAACAGGCTCCACATATGTGTAATCATCCTATATACATAGATTTGGCCTTGTCCAAGCATATTTTTTGCATTTTTCACATGTATTCCACATCACCACTGCCACAGCAGTGGTGGTGGCCCACAGATCTAAGGGTAGGCAATGATAGCATTATTTTGAAAAAAAAGAGTGCTATCATCGCTCATCTCCATTAGATGGGCACTGCACCACCACTGCCATGGTGCAAAATAAACTGCTCCGTAATTTGATATGTGCCAATTATATGCGACGAGGCTCCATGAGAGATCTTTCTATTGCCGCGACGACCTTCACAATGGTGGCTTCCCAACCAAGGATGCAAGGGTGAGCACAGATGATACCATGTTCAATGGATGGTGGTGTCTGCCACCTTTGGCATTGGATGGTTGATGAAACATGATTTACTTGTTTATCATGGTGTAGAATATGCTCATCCCTCCATGACAATGAGACATCACAATGGCACAATGGCTTCCAGGCGCCACCACCATCTATGGAATGGAGAGATGTGCTTATAATCAACTAAATTCAAGGTGTGGCGAAAGCCCCATCCTCATCCAAAAGTGTAAGAGCATAAAAAATATTGTATTCATTTTCATGGTGTTTGGACACCGTTGGGCCAGATGAGAGTGGGGCCCTAGAATGGAGGAGCTTTGGATTCATGAGTATGCATGCGAGATGCCATCATGATATCTCCACCATCATGGTGGCTTCTTCACCATTGGATGAGGGAGATCGTGCCCAATTATAATCTCAATTATAATTTTGTGCACAATAGTCCCTTATATTATAAAATTTTGTGAAGGTGGAGGGTAGGAGTGTTAAGAGCATGAGCGCCTCTGGGTTGTCCTTAAGAATCTATTTAGATTCAAGCAACCCCAAACTAGAAGCTTCATGAGAGGCCTATTTTTGTGTGGAGTTAGACTCACGAGATAGGACTTCACAAGTTCAAGGGTTCATGCTTGAGGGCAAGTGCGCAAAGGCTCGTAAAGTCTTCACTGAGGTCCTTTACCCAAAATAAACAATGCTATTTTTTTCTCATTATCTAGGCAATTATGGGCATAATTTCCAACCTCTTTAGAAACTTTTAATGGGCCATTGAAATTCTCTAACTACAATTTTAGCCTTATAATTTAGTAACTTTGAGTAGACCTTAAACAATGTCCAACTTTTTTCTCATATTATGGACAAGATTAGAGGCACCTAACTCGACAATGATTATTTGTTGTGACATTGATAACAACTGAGAATACGTGTAGACATCTATGGTTCACAAGAATTTTTTCATTTTAACATTGTTGTTTTTGTGTATGGATGTAGGTGAGCATATTCTCCTCGACTTGGAGCTTTTGCTGGCAGTTGGATTTTGTGACAATAATATATTTTACTATGATAATTCTATACATATTCAATTGAGTTTAAGATTCAATTTGTAATGATAATGTTTAGTTTTGTTTAGATTTGTGAAGTTCACAAGCATTTTGTCCCTCATAACTAAGGGGCTTCTAGACTCGATCTACCTCGATATGATGGTACCACCTACCCAGCGCGCTATCTTCAAGTTTAGGAGAAAGCATGCAAAGTCTACGGAGAGATAACTCCTAAAGAGAAACTTAGATGGTTCAGTATGACTCTGACTGATACAACTCGAGAGTGATATTTCAATCTTAAGTGTCATGAACGGAATGAGTGAGAATCCCTCAAGGATTCATTCGTCAAGCGATTTAAATCATCTAAGTTCCTAGAGAGCCCATTCCTACTACTTAGTAAGACAAAGATGAAAAAGGATGAGAGGGTACATGAATACATCGAGTGCCTCTAATGCCTATAAATCAAATGTCACTTAGCACCTGAAGGTCACGGATCTTCGCTTTGTCATCAACTTCACTATTTAGATCTTTCAAAAGCAATCTCATCTTATCGACTTCTATTGGAAAGGCCGTGGCTGAAGCTAGCTAAAATATGTCATGACTGGGATACAGACCGAATCACACTTGAGAACCGGGATCGAGCCATGAGGGTTGATCCAAATACTTGAACGATTAAGCCTACTAGCCCACTAGAAGAGACAGCTTCATTCACCACTGACCACACAATTGATCGAGACCAAAATAAGCATCCGACAAACCATTGGAAATCCATCATGATTCTAATACTGATATCATCAATTGGATTGAGGCTCTAGCTACAGTCGATTGTATGAATTTTATAAAAGGACCCATTTTCTTACTCAAAGAAATCAACAAAGAGTCTGAATTGAAATCCTCCAGCCAAAAACATGTCACCCTTGATGACAAGATCGAAATCGGGGTGAATATATGATCGAACTTTCATGGCTCCCTTTAGAACCACCCCCAGAACCTTGTGAAAAGGAACCCCTCCCATGGTGTTCGATAATCACCCTAAAAGATGATGTGGAATACTCCATTAGGGGAAATATGGGCTCAAAATGGGCCCTTTGAAAAATTTCACTTTAGAGAGAGGTTACATAGAGAGAGAATGAAAACCGGTAACTTCTTGTCGCCGATTTTCGAGTTTCTGGCCTTGCCCGACGTTTAACTAGTATGGTAAACTTCAGACAATAGTTAGTTAAGCATGAGATGTAATAACTTCTCTTCATTCTCGTTCCAAAATTCGGGACTAGAGCTTTAAGACTGAAAATCTTGGTGTGCTCAATGCAGGCTTATAGTGAAATATGAGGCGGGACGATTTTTCAATGCGACATAAACATTACAAAAGTAAGGAATGCTAGATCTATTCATATTGATTTACTATAGTTTGATTCACTTACATGATTGTAGCTTTAACAATGGCAATGTTCCATTTGGATGTTGCTCTTCTGATGGAATGCACTCCAATTATTAAGAAAAATGCGAAAGTTGTAGAGAATGTTGCTGCAATAGTTAGAGAATTGAGAATGAATAATCATATAAATATAGATTTGTGGGTGGATGGATCAATTTATCCTAATGATCCAGCTACCAATTTGTGTCTAGATTTTAAGTCCGTAATTCATCTTCTCAGATATGTATGTGAAGGAAATAGTGGATTACTTGGATATTGTCAAAGGTTGCGTGATATTGGAATGCATAGCATATCTTGTCTTAATCAACAATTACAGTTTGCTAATCAACAATCGCAAAGTGCAAATCAACAATTGCTTCATTATGTGCAACACACTAGTGCTGAAAACAATGCACTCAAGAATGCTATGTCAGAGTTGAATGCTACTGTCACTACTCTTCGGGGATCAAACCAAGAAATGTTAGAATCCATGGAAAAGTTGCGATCCGAGAGTTTAAAATCTGTTGTTGATATAAAAATTATCAATAAGGCAATGATGAAGAGGAAAAGAAAGAGAATACCGATGAAGAATATTGATGACTTATCTACACATAGCAGCAATAAAAAAAAAAAAAGAATTCGAGCATTCAAGTACATTGTCATATAAACTGTTTATTTGATTTGTATACGTCATTTAAGTTTGATTTGCACTTGATAACATGGATTATTTATTTAAACATAATTTGAGTTTCATATGTTTGTTGTAGATCATGTTTGGTGGCAAAGAACTATTTAACAGATCGTTCATGCCTTGGATCATCTTTAGGTCATGTTTTACCAAGAAAGTTAGCAAAGGAAATGATAAAAAATGCTTGGTTTAAAAAAATAAAAAATGAAATTGTAGAGATTGTTTTGATTAAGGTTCAATCATACTTGTATGTGAATGTGATACAAGGTGCATGTGATGTATCTAGAATTAACAGAAATGCTTATTCTACTTTTTTTAGAATAGTTGAATAAGCTTTTTCCCAAGTGATGGTGGAGAAAATTTATCTTCCGCGTCCATATCGGGTAAGATCAGTTAGAAATTTTTATAATGACGGAATGTTCAAAGTAGTTGGCCAACCACTTCATATAACTGAATTATACAAATCAGAATATGGTGAGCTCACCGATTGCAATAATATTTTTCTTGATATTGAAAATGTTCTAAAATACATTATTCGATTCTATAAACTAGACGAACATCAAGTAAATGGAAAGATCATTATTGTAATAAAATTGGATGAATCTAAAATCATCAAGGGTCAGAAGTTGGAATGAGTGAGTGTCACTTTGATGAACAAAATTTCAAACACAAATGATTGAACATTTAGTGTTCAATCGGAAAATCGCATATGGTGGTTGGCGGCATTCCAGGTATACATTTCAATTTTCATTTAGAATATATTTATTAACAATTCATACCTTGCCAATTTTTATTGACATGTCATGCATTACTTGTTTCTCTACATGTCTTGAAAGAGGACCATAAAATACTTTCATGGATATTTTCAGGAACAAATTATGGCGAGATTATAAGGAGACATTTGGAGGGTGAGAAATTTACAGTCGAAAATCATGGAAGTTTTCAAATTCAATGGCACCTTGCAGGGGATTTGAAAACATTAAAATGTATGTATAATGTCTCTCATGGGGCAACATCAAAGCATCCATGTCTTTATTGCATGAAGAATTGCTACAATATGAATTTGGGACGATCAACAAACACTGACCCAACACGAGAAGATCCAAATATAAAAAGTGTTCTGCCAATTCCATTAAAATATGTTCACATATGCACATTGCATGCTGAGGTTCGTATTATTGAAAAACTTATTTACCTGCATATTCTACTAGCATGGAATCATAAACCAGAGTCTGTGGCTAAAGCAGCAATTAGGAGGTTAGAAATAGTTCTGTCAAATGCAGGACTACATAAAGGGAATGTCACGATTGAAAAAAGTGACAGACTCTCCGGAAAAAAGGAAACGTTCCCAATAAGCCATCAATTGGAGGTGCTAAAGCAAGAAAATTCTTATCCAATCGCACATGCAAAGAATCAAGTGTCAGATACGAAATTTGGAGAGAAATTGTTCAAGCCACACGAACATTGGAAGGAAGTAATCGAGTGGAAAAGGGACAAGTGTGGACCAACTTAGACAAACTCATAGGTGTTATCAGGAAAGAAAACCTATCATCAGAAGATATGAGGATTTTGCAAAATCATTGCACCACATTTGTAGAATCTGTACATGATTGTTGGGGAAAAGACAACGTTACTCATTACATGGTGGTAATCTACATCATTATCTGGTACTTTTCTCATTCAAGTTTATATTTTTTTCTACTGATGTAACTAATCAAAACTATTGTTTGCAGCACATTCTTCTTCATCATGCAACTTATTTTGCAAAGGAATATAGGAGCTTAAGTATTTGGTCATCGCAAGGCATAGAAAAACCTCATTGGCAAGCCAGGGGAGCATTTCATAGAGCAACAAATCATGGAGGACACAATTCAAGAAATAAATATTTAGTTCAACTTTTTCAGTGATTTTATAGAAGAGCACAATTTAGATATCAAGCTAAAAACTCACCAAGTATTATGATATTTCGAAAGGCATTGAAATTCATTACAAAAGAAAAATCCTTGTAATATATCAAAAATCTATTACAGAAAATTATTTAATTATCATCATCATCCTCTTCAAAATTCAGACGGATGGTGTTGTCATGAAGGAATAATCTCCTTTCATATGGATCCAAAAATTCTAAAATTTTTCTCTTGCTCATATCAATGTAACCCGAATAAAGGGCCATTGCAGATGATCTTTTCGTAGTCTCATTGGGAGTATAATCCAATATCTTAATAGTCAAATCTCTTTTCACAAAAATTATTTTATATGTTCCTCTTGCGTACTTATGGCCTCCTAAACAAACTGATAATGATTTGATGGCCATAATGACAGTGGTTGCATATGGATTAAAAGATGAATGATATATACAATTCTCATTATTTTGAAAGTGTTGCAAATAATGAGATAGAGACACATCTTTTCTCCCGACTGATACACCACAGATGCCTCCATGTCTCATACCAAAGGCATCTATTTCAATAGCATCCTGTAAACGAGAAAAAAAAAAATTTAGAATTATACATAACACTGCAAACTCAATAAGAAAACTGAACAATATTAATACCAATATAATATCTAAGTACCAAATCATAATCATCGTAATCAACAACGTTTGCTCTGCTAATGTCATGTCCTCCAATGGCCTCTACATTTCCGGAGGGGATATATCTAGGCCTTGGGGGATTTTTTTTTTGGAATTTCGTAAATTCCTCCTCTGTAGGCAAAGTTTTTTCATAGGCTTTAGATTTTTCAATCATGGCCTCCAAGGCCTCATTTCCAGATTTCCAATTGCCATCTTTATCATAAGTCATCAATTTTTCACCCCACGCCAGACACTTTCTTCTCCATCCTCACCTTCTTCCATACTCCACACCACCCTTTAGTTCCCCTATGTTCCTCTCATCCTCTCGTTCGGGCAAACCGCCGTCACCCCTGTTTCCACAGCTGCTTCTCAAACCCCACCTGCTTAGCCAACAAAGGTTGTCGAGGGAAACCAACCGTTGCTTGATGACGCATTTGTCCAAACAGTTTTCGTACCATCGCCAGATCAGTCTGATCCTACCGCCCCAGATGGCATCAGGTCCAATGAGAACTTGATAGAAGATGATGACGACGGTACTCCACAAGTCGTCGGGGCCGATACAACACAAGCCCCTACCAGTGCCAGTGTACCACCTGCTCCCACAGACCTAACGACGACATACCAGACTTTGGGGATTTACATCCTGGATGCGGTAGCGGCCAAAGCTATCTTGGAACGCAGGGTACTACACCTGGCAACAAGCAACACACAGCTGCGAGCAGAACTCACCAAGCTATAGCACGAGCTGATTTTGACTCAACAACATGAACAAGAAGGGCACCAGGAGATCGCCAAGCTGTAGCAAAAGGAGGAGGGCCTCAATAATCATATCCAAAGCCTCTCCAAAGCGCTGACAGAGGTCTCCACGAAGGTGTGGGAACTTCAATCCAAAGCATCCCAACGGCTTGCTCCCATCCAAGTGCAACTAAACCTTTTGGAAGCAGAGAATACGCGCCTGGGGACGGAGGTCAAAGCCCTACAAGATGAAAAGCTCGTCTGGTTAGCTCAACCTGCACCAGACTCAAGGCCGCTCTCTCAATCAGAGATGAATCTTCTTCGGCGTCCGGTGCAAGTTTATAGCCAAACCTTAAATAGATACCAAGCAGAGTTCAACGAATATCGGGCAAGCGCAACTCACGAGCTCGCCCAGGCCAAACAAGCCCTCAAGGCTTGCTAAATGGAAACGAAGGCCTAGCCCACCCCCGTGGTAATTCCACTGCCACCTAATTTTGACACTGCACAGGCCAGTACCAGCCAAGACCAAAGCCAATAGGTAATAGGGGGATTCACCCAAGATCAAGGGTCCGAAGGCCAAGACCAAGGACAAACAGACACAGCTGCTGAGACGCGAGACCAGGGCCAAGGCGCAAATAGCAGCCAAAGCCAAGCCACATCATCCAGAGGTTCGCGCATGATATCTGTTAGCCGGGCCTTCCAAAGACCAAAGTTCGTGGAGGAAAAAATCAACGAATTCATATCAAAGCATCCCCACGAGTCATCAAGAGGCGGCTGGCAGATATCGTTTTCAGCTCAGACAATAAAGGGCAAAAAACTGCAAGCATTACCCGCCCTCCAACCACAACCAGAGTGGCGTCAACAGTTGTTCAAAAGAGACCATGTGGCCATCAGGGCCTACGTGACGAGTCCGCAACAATTATGGGTGAACGTGCACTTCTTGCCATGTACACAACGATCCAAATGGGCGGAATGCGGCACCCCTCTGGACAATATCACACTGCAAAATTTTAATTGGCCGATCATACCATCAGAATATGGGTGGACTACGGATGTAGATGTCAGAAGGGCTCTCACCACGTTCGCAAAGCAATATATCAACTGCCCTGATCCAATAGTCCGCGCGACAGCCACTTACGCCCAGGACTTAGAACATTTAATGGGCATTGAAACAAAATGGGATGATTTTCTTCCCTCAATATTCTTTAATCATAATAAGGCGCTAGCTTCCGACAAAGTCGAAGATCAGCTGCAAGTCGCTCGTGTATATTACCGAGCTGCATTCCTTGGAGATCCTTGGACGTGCCGATACCAAGCATGGGTCGATCAAGAATGGCTGACAGGAGTCTACAAGTCCTTCCACACGCCCAAGGACTCGAAGAAACTAGACCGTCTCAACTTCATGGAAGACGTTACAGGCTACCTGATCCAGCAAAGGCGGGCAAAGCGGAAGCTATACTAAATCGGCAGAGCGCCAAGGGACCGGCACTACTTCAGGCCATGGGTCCCGTTGGGGGTATTCCCAACAAAGTGTAAATAAATAAAATTGTCCAATAAAATGTGTTGCGAGGGCATGGCATCCTGCGCGTATAAGCTCATGGCCCAATAAGCCTACGCAAGCCAAAGTGTAAATAGAATAAAATAGACTTGGGCCTTTGTAATTAAAATAAAACTTGAGGCCCAAAGTCAATTTTAAACTTAGAGTTTACTTTTTAGAGTTGGGTCCAATTTTGGACTCACATGAATCTTGTGATTTCCAATGTACTTTTTGTGGACCCTTGGATCAAGTTGGGTCCAAGATGAATGGATAGGATTAATGTGAATATTAGTCAATAGGATTGAGGGGCAAGGGTCTTCCCCATTTTATAAAAAGGCACCATTTGTACACTATTTGGATGCTTAATAGAGAGGAGGAGACTCTACTATTTTGAGAGCTCAAGCATCCTCATTTGCTAATCAATCTTGCTTATGCTATTGTTGTGTTTGCTTGTTATTTCCATTTCTTCCATGCTTTTTGTTTGTGATTAGTTAAGGTTTCTCCATAAGCAATGACATTGAGCATTTGAGCTAACCTCCATCTCATCTCTCTCTCTTTTTCTCTTCTCTTCTCTCTTCCTCTTCTTGTCTATCCTTTCCCTTCACTCAAAAGCATGATGAATGTTAGTGTAGAGGAGTAGAGTTAAAGGAGGGTAGTGTTAATGGTGAATAGAGTTAAGGGAGAAAGTAAAAAACTAACTAAAAATAGCATCTATGCATAGTTAGGTACCTATCCAGTGATCTAAACCTTGTTGACAGGCGGGAGGGCTATACTACGCGAGATCTTCGACCCTACAACGTTACGGCTTGGGCAAATCCATGCCATTCAAGCATGTCAAAGTCAACCTCTGTACAAGTCCATAGCATACTCACAAAGGCTGCACATAGGCTTTTATTAAAAAACCGTCTTGCAATAGGTAATAATAGACCAATCCTTATAAAATTCAAAGTATACAATGTAGCCACTTTTTTTTGGATCATAACAAAAAACATTATCTTTACGCAACTCCTGAAGTCCCACAAGTGTGTATGAATCGTATTGTAGTGTTGGGTGAGACTACCTTCCATGTTGGTGTAACTTCATAAAGCTTCATACCTGATGCAGGGCGAAGTCATATCCTGCGAGCTACCCATCTCCCACTGCTTTTAAGCAAGACCCTGCTTACGTTCTTAATGATATCAAACCAAACGTAACGGGTTATAGTAGAGCAGCCTCCTTAAAAAAGTATCGTAATCTTACAAAGGTGAGTATTTGTGTATCAAAACATCATAGAATCATTCCTTTAACTGTTCATAAGCACATCTAGAAAACAACAGGTCGCTTAAGTTATTATTGCAATCCGGCTGATACTATTATCCAAGACTCACATAATATCTTATAGTAATGTCCAGTGATAATCGTTTATATTGTTAGTTTTATGAGCACACACATATAAAGTTCTTTATCACTATCAAAAGGCAATACTGAGACGAACTGGAATCATATCGGGTGGCTAACTATGGATGGTTATGCGTGGAGACAACATCATGCATCATCAATAGCATCATATATTTCTAATTTTCAAAAAAATAGACAAAAAAAGATGGTCCATCGCATTTCAGATGGCAGCCATCAGCGATTTTCAAAAAAACAGCGGACAAGAGAAATAGTCCATCCACTTCAGATGGCGGCCATCTATGCACTACTATCATGAATCACTTCGTAAGAAAATTCACAAGTAGAAGAAGGACTACTGGCCATCTGAATTTCGCTAGCTAGCGGCCTATCAACCTTTGCAAATAGGTACAAATCATGTATGAACAGTTGCTACAAAAATCTCAGGTGACTGTTTGCTATTAAGAGACAGCATACCATACGAAAAGATGAATATCATATCTATAGATATGTTCACGATTGCTCTTGAGATAGCGCCCACTTGTAGAAGCTTCCAACGTGTTTTTGGAAGCAAAAAAACTATATCAATCTATGATAATCACAACATCTTATGAGCTCATTTCCTTTCCAGCAAAGCAAGCAAATGAAATTCCTCAATTGTAGATGATCATTCAACCAGACTAGTATCTTTCCACTCGAACACTCTTCCAATAGCATTCACATGTCTCCTCTCATCCAAGCAGCAATGTTCACAATAGAGAAGCAAACCGAGAGAGATAGAGCAAGGGAGAGAGGGAGAGAACAAGAAGAATGGAACTTAGGATTGTAGTCACCATTTTTTTTATAGATTTTTCAATACATCTTAGTGCACTGGGTATTCAAAGATGCTCATTGTTAGATCAAATCTCTATAATGTGCACTAATCATAGCCATTCAATGAAAACAAAGTTTCCCACCAAAAGACTAAATTTTAAAAAAACTTCTTAGGGGGGCCATATTACTAAGTTTAGCAAGGTAAGGCATATTGTTAGTTTAGTATCACAAGGGGAAAATGATTTCATGATGTTTCAAAGGGCAAAATAACCATATAGTAGAGAGAGAGAGAGAGAGAGAGAGAGAGAGAGAGAGAGAGAGAGAGAGAGAGAGAGAGAGAGAGAGAGAGAGAGAGAGAGAGAGAGAGAGAGAGAGAGAGAGAGAGGGAGAAAAAACCCACCAACCGTACCCACAGTTAGCAAGGTATCTCGAGGGCGGTTAGCACCCCTGAGATGGAGTGCTAACTGCCCACCAAGATAAAATCAGTAATTTTTTGGTAGTTCATACATAAGTCCAGGAAACATATTGTGTATGAAGATATTATTGGTGATCTCGTACAATACATAGCAGCAATACTTTGTGAGATGCTTACCTTATATGAGTATTTTTTTTTTAAACCCGTCTATTGGAAGCCAGTTGTATAAACTGGAAGTAAACCATACATAGGTGATTTTGCTTGGCACATTATGGTGGAATTCAGTGGATGAGTTGTATTGCCAAATCCACGTTTAGGATACTCCAGTATGTATATGCCCTAAGGCCTACACCCTCCATGAGGAGTGGAGTCAGAATACCATGAGCTCCTGTAAGAAATGCGGCCACCCTAGTAGCAATCATGTGCATTGGTAATCTATTTGAAAGAATTTTTGTGTAATAGAAAAAGATAACTTCTCTTTCCTTATTAGGGTTTTTGGTAACTCTTGTTTAGGTATTCTGAAATCGAACTCACAAAGGACTTTCATGATTCAAATGCGTAAAATAAGTCCAACCAAACACAATTTGCTCAAAGATCTCAATAATAGCATCAAAAAGCTTGTCGTTGTTGACTGCTCCATAACAAATGCAAAAGTCCATAGTAGCTCGAAAATATCTCATGACTATGATGAGAGCTTTCCAATGTGTTATACCAGGGGCCTGGTACAGATCATTGCGTAGATAAGAGATTGTTGTCTGATTCTGACGAATCCCCAAGATACTCGAACAGAGCAACTTAAGAGCACCTCTCACCTTGAGAAGACGAGACGAACGAAGACTGAGAACCGAGTATGAGAGCCAAGGAATACTAGTAGTAATGACAAGCAAGAACTGTGTAAGCCTCATGGTGAATCCCGAAAGATGGAATGACCATGTAGGAACTAGTATTTCTAGGCAAATGTAATAAATGCAAGTAGACCCCTCTTAAAGAAAGTAGAGTGAGCCACCTTTTGATGGTGACCTCTAGTGGAGAGCATTATTCCACTTGTAATTTGTGAAATGTGGAAATTCCACTAGGATGCCACCTAAGGAGCTCTCTTTCTTATTTAAGAGACTCCCTCTTTGTGAAGAGGAGCTTTTTGCATTGTATCTACTCCATGCTTAATAAGAAGATTTCCCATGAGTTTGATGCTACACTAAGCTCCTTGATCATGATGGTTTTCTTGAGTGATGTCCCTATGATCATGCCCTTCCATTCATATTGTGTGTGATTGTGGATTTAGAGTGGATTAGTTTTCTTGCTTTCCTAGTTGTGGATTAGATTTCATGTTTTCTTGTGGATTAATGTAGGAGCCAACATTCAAGTAAACTAAATAGGCTAGAAATGTGGTATAAATCTTGCATATTCTCTAACATTCTAGTTCTTGATGTTCTTGGGATGTCCAAGAATCAAAAGGCTGGTTAGTTTCTTGATTCTTGGACTTCTAACATGCTGTAGATTAGTTTTTGTTGCTTGTTTTGTCAATTTATGCAAGTAAAGTAGTGTAGGATCTGATTTTGGTTCATTTTGCAGCAAAGTAGAAGTAGAATTTCATTGTTTGTTCAATGGATCTGCACTCCGATTTTATGGTTGAACGTTTTGGCATGTTGAGTGGGTTTATGCATGTGCATTAGTTCAAGAGTGACTTCCCTAGATTGTCCTCTGACAGATAGGACATTTACTACATCGATATCAGCCCCTTCTGTCTAATTTGGGCCTTAAAACAAGAAAGAAACAAAGAAGACTAGTAAACAGATTGTATAGGCATCAAAGATGTCAACATTTGGCACCGTTGCTGCTTGAACTCCACACCTCATAAACCCACACCTGTTGCAACAGTGTTCTGATCTGAAGTCTACCTTGCAAACGAACTACCTTGCCTGCAAAATGACCTGCAAGAAACAACAATCGTAGGCAAATCCGTCTGAAAATCAACCTGCTTGCAAGTCTTATACGTTCCCAAACTATCTACAAATCTATTATCAATAAGTAGAATCACAGATTTAGGTTATATGGTGGAGTTTGAATCTGACCAATGCAGAATTATCGATAGGAGTAATAAGATCCTTGCACTAGCAAGAGGCATGGATACTTATATAGATTGGCACATTGTTATTCTGATTCTAGTCAAGCTTTGAAAACCTCTGTTCTTGTCAATAAGGCATTATTATGGTATCATCGCTTAGGACACTTGAATTATGCATCTGTTTCAAACATGTCCATACAATCTCTAGTATTTGATCTCGACTATCCTTCTGGTAAAGTCGATCTCCTATCTGCCATAGCTGCATCTTTGGAAAGTAGACTAGGATTCCTTTTAGATCAAGTCATAGGCATGCAACAAAAGGTCTGTTAGATGTTGTTCATACAGATATTTATGGACCTATGCAAACTACTTTATCACTAGAAGCAAAATATTTCATTACCTTTATTAACGAATTTTTCAGAAGAACAGCCGTTTACTTCATTAAACAGAAGTCAGAAGCTTTCATCAAGTTCAGACAATTCAAAGAGCATGCAGAAAATTAGACTGGTGAACGAATCAAAGCACTAAGATCCGATAACGGGGGAGAATACATCTCCATCGAATTCAAGGAGCTGTCTTAACAACGGCATTGAGAAACAATACATTACCTCCTATTTGCCTCAGTCAAATGGTCTTGCTGAGAGAAAGAACAGAACCTTAGTCGGATCGACAAAGTGCATGTTATCACATGCGACACTTCCGAAGTCCTTCTGGACTGAAGCTATTTCAACAGCAACCTATATTTAGAACAAATGTCCTACTAAAGGTCTCTCAGACAAAACACCATTCGAAATTTGGACAAGTACCAAACCTTCTTTATCAAACTTACGAGTTTTTGGATGTACTGCTTATGCGCAGATTCCTCATAATCTCAAGAAGAAGCTCGACTTCCAAAGCATCAAATGTATTTTCATAGGCTACACTACTTCAAGTCAAGCCTACAAGTTGTTCAATCCTATCGAGTTGACGATATGTGTTAGCCGAGATGTCATCTTCATCGAAGATCAGTTTATCGACCTCAAGGCAAAGCCCACATAGCTGACTCTTCAGTTTCATCCAACACATTGAACTTCCCAGTTCCTCAGTCGACTATTCTCATTGAAGGTCCAAGCTCATCTACTTTCGACGAACAAGATATCAATGGCGAATCCGAAGAAGATGATGTCGCAGTTCAGCAACTACAACATGATGAAAATGATCAACTTCCTCTATTCCCCAGAAGATCATCAAGAACTAGCAGACCACCTATCAGGTATATTGACGAGTCTGCAGCCTATCTTGTTCAGGGTCGACTACTGTCGAAGAGGCACTCAATCATTTCGATTCCGATCTCTGGAAAAAAGCTATGGATAAAGAGTATACATCTCTTATCAAGAACCAAACATGGACAATTGTCGAATTACTTGCTAGCAGAAATATAGCTGATTGCAAATGGATTTTAAAAGTCAAGTACAAAGCAAACGGAAGCATCGACAGAAGAAAAACTTGACTTGTTGCCAGAGGTTTTTCTCAGGTATACAACGTCGATTACACTAAGACCTTCAGTCCAGTAGTCAAGCATTCTTCTATTCGACTGTTATTATCATTTGCTGCTGCAACAGATTTGGAAATACATCAAATGGATGTACAGACAACAAATCTCAATGGAGTTATCGAAGAAGACATTTACATGGTGCAACTCGAACGTTATATTATCGAAGGTAAACACAATCATGTGTGTAAACTCTATAAGGCACTTTATGCCTTGAAGCAATCTGCTCAAGCATGGTTATAAAGAATCAATACTTTTTTTATTGATCATGACTACACACCAAGCTCTTCATATTTGAATGTTTACTTCAAGACAATGCAGCAGTCTTTTATCATTATCACTTTGTATGTGGACGACACTTTGCTCTTCGACAACAGTATCGATTTGATAAAAAAAAAGCTAAGACAATGCTATCCTCCGAATTTGACATGACAGATCTGGGCGAAGTTCATTTTTGCCTTGGTATTCAAATTTACAAAGACAAAAATCAAAAGTTGATCTACATTACTCAACAGAGGTACATCTACAATATGTTAGTCAGATATAATTTGGTTAATTGCAAGTTAGCTCTCTCACCAATGGAACCAGGTCTCAAATTGTCGAAGGACCAGTGTCCTCGAACAATCGAAGAAAATGAGCAGATGCGCAATTATCCTTATCATTCGATAATAGGATCTATGTTGACATCTTCGATGCCTATACAATCTGTTTACTAGTCTTCTTTGTTTCTTTATTGTTTTAAGGCCCATATTAGGCAGAAGGGGCTGATATAGATGTAGTAAATGTCTTGCCTGTCAGAGGACAATCCAAGGAAGTCACTCTTGAACTAATGCACATGCATAAACAACCACTCATACATGCCAAAACGTTCAACCATAAAATTGGAGTGCAGATCCATTGAACAAACAATGAAATTCTACTTCTACTTTGCTGCAAAATGAACTAAAATCAGATCCTACACTACTTTACTTGCATAAATTGGCAAAACAAGCAACAAAAACTAATCTACAACATGTTAGAAGTCCAAGAATCAAGAAACTAATCAGCCTTTTGATTCTTGGACATCCCAAGAACATCAAGAACTAGAATGTTAGAGAATATGCAAGATTTATACCACATTTCTAGCCTATTTAGTTTACTTGAATGCTGGCTCCTACATTAATCCACAACAAATCATGAAATCTAATCCACAACTAGGAAAGCAAGAAAACTAATCCACTCTAAATCCACAATCACACACAATATGAATAGAAGGACATGATCATAGGAGCATCACTCAAGAAAACCATCATAATCAAGGAGCTTAGTGTAGCATCAAACTCATGGGAAATCTTCTTATTAAGCATGGAGTAGATACAATGCAAAAAGCTCCTCTTCACAAAGAGGGAGTCTCTTAAATAAGCAAGAGAGCTCCTTAGGTGGCATCATAGTGGAATCTCCACATTTCACAAATTACAAGTGTAATAATGCTCTCCACTAGAGGTCACCATCAAAAGGTGGCTCACTCTACTTTCTTTAAGAGGGGTCTACTTGTATTTATTACATTTGCCTAGAAATACTAGTTCCTACATGGTCATTCCATCTTTCGGGATTCACCATGAGGCTTACATAGTTCTTGCTTGTCATTACTACTAGTATTTCTCGGCTCTCAGTCTTCGTTTGTCTCGTCTTCTCAGAGACCTCCTCGGTCTAAGGTGAGAGGTGCTCTTGAGTTGCTCTGTCCGAGTATCTTGGGGATTCGTCAAAATTAGCCAACATCATCCCACCCCTAATGTGTTGCAGGACTCACTACAACTCATGTTAGACGATGTCATTCCGCTTTGCATTGGCATCTTCGATCGTCACTTGGAAAAGCGTAGATCCTCGTTCGCTTACTTAAAACCAAGTGCTTATTGTCGCCAGTCTTTATCACAAAAATTGTCTTTCACAAATTGCCGCAATTGGATTAGAATGTCTTATTGCTATAGGTGGTTGACATTCTCAAAACGGAGAGCTCTCAGCAACTTCACAACTTGCATGCTCGAGTGCTTTCCATGTGTCTCTTTGTTTAGTCACTTGTATCTGCCAGTGACGGTTTCATCTTTGGTTTCTTGGCAGATTCTATCTTCTGGGAGGTCTGTATCCTCCATTTGCCTCTGGGTGTTTCCGTGGTTCTTCTCTCAGTTGAAGTTCCAATCTCAAGGAAATCTTTGATCTGCAGGTTGCACAAACTTTGATTATCAGTCTCAAGGGAATGGATTCATAAAAATTGGTGGTAGGAACAGTTTTGGATGGACGATTTGGTAATGGTAAGGAAATATGATGAAGGCTTGGTGGTAGGGTGAAGGAACTGATAGTTCTACAGTTGCAGCCTTGGACCCTTGCAATGTCGAGCTTTGACCACCACTTGCTGGGTGAGGATCTTGCTTTATTTGCAGGTTCACGGTTGTCTTCATCCTTCTTTTTCTACAGCTCTTCCGTTTGATCCGTTACTTTGGGTCTCTTTGGACTTCATAGGAGGAGATCCAACTATCATTGCTCCAGAGAGTCTCTTTTGATTAAGATTGATTTGGCTCATCTGTTGCTTAAGTTTTCGTCCTTTTCTCTTGTGAAAATTATAGCAAATAAGGATCCTAAAACACTTGAAATGATGAGAGAAACAATATATTATGATGTCATAAGATTAGCACAAGTTGAACCATCAAAATCCATCAAAAATCTATGCTTGAACCTCACTAAATGGCCCAAATCCTTGAAGAAGGCTTCACACGTGTGAAAGTACGGCCTCCCACAGTTTGAGTACTGTACACCAGACCTACATTCAATCCTATAATCATTTGTAATCACAAGAACTCAAACAATTATGAACATAGAGAGCAACTGCACCATTATGAGAGAAAAATCATGAAATTGCTTGATTGATTTTGATGATATATCATCACCTATATATACATGATCCATCACGATTTTGGGCAGGTATGAGTAGCCCTAAGCCTATCCCTAATTCTAATTTTGGTGGATCTTTCATCCCTACCAAGTTAGGGTTGGAATCTTGGAGATCCCTCAACAATGCAAAAATTACCAAAAATAGCTTCTATTTTTTCTCTCTTGTATCTAAGCATAATTTGGACTCATTCCAAAGGTTCTAACACTTAGGTCTACTTGAGAACATCCTTATGAATGGAATCCTATGCTATTTGACATGTGTGACAAGCCACATCATGACCATCTAACTATTTACAAGTCATATGACCAAAACTAGTCAAGCTAGAATTGTGAATTTTTAACACTCCTCCTCACTATCTAGCTTGGTTCAATCATTGTTTTACTAATCACTCCAAGTGATGATCTGAACTTCATAAAAGATGTCCCCATCGAAATTGAAGATCCATAGATTATGAACTATGGAATTTTGTATTATGTAATACAATTTTTTGTATACATCATTTTTGAAAATATATGAACCACTTTTTCTATGAGGCTCTTTCACTTCTATGATCTCCATTTTCATGGTGCAAAACACAATGTAATTGCAACTGGATAATATGAGTTTTCGATAACAAGATTCATTGCCTCCTATAGAAAATGTATTATCTCCATTGGGGAGATCTTCAGTCACTTGAACTCCAGTGACCACTACAATCGACGCTTGCCCTTGTTGATGTCTCGTATATATCAGTGGTATTTTTGGTCTTCATTGCCCTGGTCTGTATTGTCCTTGTCTTGGCATATTTGGATATGTTCAGATGATGATCTGATCAAAGCTTTGCTGCAACAAATCTAAGTGAACTAATGTCGCATGTTTGGATTGGTTGTGGCAAAGGTTCGATCAGATCATCATTCTGAACTTATCCAAAAATACCAAGGTAAAGGCAAGGCAGACGAAGGCTATGAAAAACAAACATGTCGAAAAACCGTAGAAATTGAAAATGAATGAATCATAACTTGAATTGATATCAGAAAAAAAAACAAGTAAGAACAACCATTGAAAAATTGTAAATATATTTCTATTAAAAAAAATTTGTACATGTGTCTTATCCACATCAAGTGAGATGAATATTTAATCAGTATCAACTATCCATGATCTCTAAATCCATTTCTCCAGTTGGAAGTTGCTTGGGTGGAGAACACTCGACCACTGCAACTGGATATGAATTTTTGATCACAAGCTTTATGGTCTCCTGCCTGAAGTGCATTATCTCCATTGGGGAGACCTTCGGACATTTAAACTGAAAAAAAACATAAACACAGTTAAATGTAATTAATCAAAGATCAGTTAATATTAATTTGAATTAGAAAAAAACAAAAACACAATTAAAAGTTATTAATCGAAGATTACCTCTTCCAGATTTGGAAGTCCATCTTGTAGTGCAAGCCAATTAAAAAAGTGTTTGGCATTGCATACAGTATACCAACCACAGCTGACAAAATCAACCTGCTGGGAGGACTGCAGAATCCAAATTTTAACATTATGAGATATCGGATCAACGAGCATGATGTTATAATTAAATCTACAACGGAAACAAGAGCGCGTCGAACCAATATCAAAAAAATATGTTTTGAATATCGAATCAGTGCGCACGTTATGAAAAGAAACCAAACAATAACTACAAGGGCGCGTCGGACCGATATTGATAAATTTTTACCTCTGCATCAACATTTTTTAGCTTCGTATATGCTTTTACATTTGGTACTGAAAAGAGTTCCAGTATTTTCTGGATATGGCTCCTGGCAATTTTGTGTGTGTGTGTAATAGAGTTCATCTTAAACAAACTGGATTACACACACCCTTATCATTGACTTATAAGGACGACACATATAAGTTCCAATGAGCACTGCAATTAGAAAACAATAAATTAATGAGAATCAATGTGAAATCAAAATTCATATGAAAAATTCAACACAATAAAATCTGAAAAAAAGACACTTACTTTGTTATGTATGGCAGCACGAGAATTGGGATCCCCAGTTTGACGTATTGGAGCATATCATCGTGCAGACTTTTGAAATCAAGGAAATCAAATACAGCCATGAATTGAAAAATCTTGTCTTTACTTTGCTTAAATAGGACGAGAGATTGTAATAATTCTCCTCGTACACATTTTTCAATGATATCCATTTATCATTTGTTTATTATTTGTTTAATAATTATTCGAGGAGGCTATTGATTGAATATTTAATGTATTCCGACGCAGGTACAAATTCTAGGGTCAGGGCTAATGATGATTCGTTGAATCTAGTGATAGACTAGTTAATGTATTCCGGCGTAGGTACAAATTTGTCTCACTTTGATTGGTGGATAAATATAGGCTGTGTTTCTCAATTCGTTAGTTGATAAATGTATGGTTGTGATCAACAAAGTTTGACTATAAATAAGGACACCACTTGCCATGTTTTGATTCCGTGATCTTTTATTCTGAACTCACTAGTCTTTTTGTTTTCTTTCTATTTCACGATATCAAATCGACGCGCGCCTTCCCAAACATTGCATGGTCGGATTCATTTAGGCGCGCTAAATCGATATCACCCACTTCTGACGTGTTCTTGCGACAAATTTCAATCTCGTCCTAGCGATATCGGATCAACGCGCGCACTCTGTTCATTCCTCTACCGATATCATTCTGTCGCGTTGAACCGATATTAGGTTCAATATGGCTAGTTCCTCCATGTCTTCAGATAACAAATTTCTTGATTTTTTTAATGCCAGTGACATTCCATCTGAGAAAATAGAGTATTTTGCTAGTATTTTTTTTGCTCCCTTCGATAAGCTAGTTTATGATAATCGTTATGCTTTAATTTCTTATCTTGATAATTTTTCTCAGATTATTAGTACTCTTGTTTTGGATATAGATAGTTTTTGTTTCGTTCATTTTCAAGACCTTGTGCATTCCCAACCATCCTCTAAGCATAAACACAATAGGAAGTACTCTAACCTGCATGACCATTTCAAAAGAAATATATATTGTGATATCCACAAATAATATGTCGCCTTTTAATCAAAGGAATGACATTTGTCTTTTACATATCTGCTGAAATTCCAGATGATGAGTTTGTTGAATCTTCAACTGTTCCATTGATCGAAGCATCTGCACCTGCTCCAGTTGATGTAGATGATGCAGATACAGATATAGGGGTTGAAGCTGAAGCATCTATGGCTTCAGATTATCAAAAAACTCTCCCTCGTTCTATAATCCTCTCTAATTCTCTTGCACATGTTAAAATCACTTGCACAGACATGATGGAAACCATTAGGGAGAGGGCTAATGTAATCTCCAAAGTTAGTTCTCAGATTGCTGTAACAAGCGGTGTACACATTGATGACATTGAAAGAACAACCTAATTTTTAGATGGTCATGATGATACAAAGTCTATTGCTAGTGAAAACTGTAGTTATAGTCCAATTTTTGGCATTAAAGTAAGAAGTCCCAAAGTTAGCTTGGGCAAGGATGTATTTATAATGATCACTTCTACCAGATTATTTAAGAATGTTTTTTTTCCAAGAAAAATCTACTCAATCTAGTTATTAATGATTAATCGCTAAGCTAAACAAAAGGAAGTCTCTCAAATAGGTGAAAAGAAATTCATGACAAAAAAGGGAGGTATAGAAAGAGAAACATGCCTAAGAGCAATGTTGTATTAGTCGATAATCTCAAACTGTCACACTTTGGGCAAGCTACTTCACTTGGATCTCCCATTCTCTTCAAACATTAAGAATGTATCGTTTAGTGTTTTTTTTCATTTGGCTTGTGCTTTTAGAGAGCTGCTTTGTGTTATATTTCTTTCTTCATGATTAATGTAACAAGTATTTGAGTTGGAGGGGGATATCCATATGTTGGAAAAGTTAAGGGACGTTCCTTCCATCATCTCTTTATCCATTTTCTTTCATTGTCCTTTTTCGTTGTTTTCCATCTACCTTCATGGATTGAGACAATAAAGGCAAGGAGTTGTGGCACTAAGAGCTAGTCATATGAGTGATAAATCCAAAACAACAAGAGGTTAATCCAAGAGAAAACTAAACTGGAGTCACTATGAGAGAAGATAAGAGAGAAATCATGGAATCTCTTACAAATGAGTGTCTTGCAAATGATATTTTTGTTTCAAGTGTGTCTTGAGGATTTGATGTCATGAAGATGTGTATCATGCATGTTAGTGCTAGCACTAACATGATTTAAGCATTCATGCATCATTTAATGACTTTGGTATGTAAATGATAATATGTAAACTTTTTAAGGTACTTATTGAATTTCTTGGATGTTATCATTTGCCAATGATGTTATGATAAATCTTGTTGTTAAAGCCTTGAGCTAGGTTCACGCACATGCCTTAAATCTCAGGTGCCTATCCAAATGGTGAAGGTTAAGTGAGAGAGTGTTAAATGACCTTTTTACATAACCTGCACCATCCGACACTCTCTCACTTCATTTGCATCATTGGATGGGCACCTAGCAATCAAGACATGCACTTCAAACCCACGGGATGTTACATAATCAAAAAGATAAATTTGAAAGGTCAAATTTTACGTAGATAAGAACTTTAAATTGGTTATCTTAAAATACAACAAGATCAAGTTATAAAAACATTGAATCTTCTTACAATATTACATTGAAGAGTAGCCTTGAAACATACATGTCATATGAAAGTTAAAAAAAAAATGCTTGAATTTAAAAGGCTATATGCATTTTGAACTCAACCATCTCAAGTTCATAAGCAAGGTTTTAAAATTCAATGTTTAAATGATATTGGAAGCTTTAGCTTTCTTTAAAAGACACGTGCCTTTTGTAAATGGGAAATTGGCCCTCAAAACTTTCGAAGAATAGCAAGGCAAAGACATTATTTAAGATTTGGACCTTTATATGAAATTTGAATTTTGAAAATTACTTTGTCAACATTAAGGTAGCTTTCAATTTTTGCACTTTGTTGAAATTTTTGCATTTCCTTGAAAGGCCATCAAGGATTCATTCAAGACCTTTGTTTGACGTGGTCATATGAATTCTCAAAAGATTTATCAAGGCAAGCCCAGGCTCCACCAGCGCTCAAGAAAATATGCAAAGTAGTGGAATGAAATTGGCATGATTTTTTTTGTATATAAATTTACACAACTAGAAGCTATACACAACATATACATCCTAGCAATGCCATTTGGCGAACGCCAATTGAGGAGCAATGTCATTATGCGACAGTTTTGAGGAGGAAGTTCCTAAGATGTCATTACACAACGATTGGGATTCGAGCCTGCACCTTGCTAGTCGCAATCGACAACTTTACCCATACACCACACTACGATAGACAAACTAGCATGAGTTTTCAAAAACGTATATCATAGATAAAAAAAAATATCGACAATTTTTTATACACATATAAACCCTTGTATGAGTGTAGTCTTCAAAAAATTGAGCCTCTTCAAAATATTCAGGGTTTTTGAGGATAAGTTAAAAGAGGGTTCTGCAGCACCCAACCGCCAGATGTCCTTCGTGTTTGTGAACCTGACCAGGGGCCGTAGCGACCGACACGTGTCCGACTCACAATAGAGCTGACCGGCGTAAAATTCAAAAAACAGAAAATAAAAATAGCCCCGCGTCGCGTCAAGTCGTTATCCTCGTGGAGGCGGAATGGGGTTGCCAAATTAAGATACTACGTCATTAAAATAATAATTATTTAAAAATAATTAAAAAATACTTAATTTTTTATAGTAAATTGAGTCCTTTGCTTTCTCGTCCTCACTCGCGTCGACGGGCACAGACCAGACCAGTGTCAGTGATTCTGTGGCCTTATTCGGGGGCCACGCCCACCCACCCACCCACCCTCCTATCCTCTACGGTACACTAAGATGTCGGGCCCTCCGCCGTTGGATATCGAAAAAGGCGTTCAGATCTTGCCACGTGTTTTAGCTTTAACCGTTGAGAGGCTCCCACGTGGAATTAGCCACGTGGCGAAGGTCCACGTGATATGGTGCGTGTTTTCTTGAGGCTCGGGGGCCGTTGTCCACCCACCCTGGGTATCTTCAAGGAAACGCGATGATCTGAAGCGCGCTAGCCGTCGGATTACGTCTGTAGCGCTCCGATTTCGCTAAGCTCGCGTGGATTTTTTCGTTAATTGGACTCCACGTGGCAGTTTTGACACGTGGCGGAATCGAGGTGGTGGGCCCTGAGGTGGTGTGTGGACTACCCCGCGTCGGCCACCCACCCAAAAAATCAAATCAAGGAAAGAAAGGAAGGAGAGAAGAAAATGAACGGCAAGAGAAGGAGGAGGAGGGAGGCAAGCGCGAGCAGAGATTCTGGTTTTGGCGATGGCGATCGATCTATCTCATATCAGCAGCCTAATCTGACAATTTTCCATGCACTAGTATGATTAGCATTAGCTCGTAGGCCTAAATCATACTACCCACAAGTCCGAATCCATCTTCTGGCTTCATCGCCATCCGATAGAGTGGAGTTTGAGCATTCCTGTATGATGGCCTATTGTTTTTTTGAGCAGCGAGCTGTCTTTGAATTTCTGACCAGACCCACTTCAGAATGCTGAAGAAAAGGAATGCGTTAGCTTCGGTTTTGTGAACTAGCATCCTAGGCTTCGAGTTTACATTGAGACACGTTAATTTGGGTTCTTGGGTTTTGCTTGTTTGGCTTTTGATGAGTTAGAATTTCTTGTTTTGACCCTTCTGCTTCTGCATTTGAATCAGTCTTCAATCGCTTTCCGAGCAGGTACTCTAATCCATTGTTTACAGTAAGCATTTTGCAGTGTAGGTAGTTCTTTTTGTTTTAGCCTTGAAATGGTTTGTTCACCGATTTTAGCTCTTTTCATATTCACGTCCTCTAGCTCCTCTTCATAACGCACCGTTTTGTTGCAAAGTGGGTAGAACACGTACTTAATCGCTTGCGTTCTATACTCTTTGCTATGAATTGATATTAGGGATACTTTTCTTTCTATCTTTGTGTCCGTAGTTTTTTATGATTATGAGGTTTTGCTTTTCTTTATTCCTATGTATAGTCCTTCTTTGGCACAATGACTACACGCGATTGCCACCCACTACAACACATTGCATAAGTCAAACCAACTTTGATAACTTCTCCTTGATCTCGTCTTGGACTTTTGCCACATATTTTGGATTCAATACCCTACCTCATCCTAATTGGCTTAGCATCCATTGCCAAGTCAGTAGTATGTTTAAATATGTTGCTTGGTACCTACATCGTAATGCCAATGGTTCTTATCGGCTCTTCATAAAATTGTAGCACTGATAATTTCAGCTTTTTTTCTCGTTACTTCAGCTGACAATAATCCATACGGATTTAATGTAAAGCGTTAGTCAGAATCTGAAAACCTAGAATAGTTTGACACAGAAAGATAAAGTAGCCTGGAGTTGGCTATGTTCTTTATCGAGTTGTTGAGGTTCGACCCAATGGAGCTGTTATTGAGTTGTTAAGGTCCAATTTAATGGAGCTGTTATGCTGGAAACCCTGAATGGGCAGCCTTCTGGGACCAAGTGAATAGTAGCCGCCTTCATCCCTAGTACACAAATTTTTCATATTACCGAAAGATTCAATCTTAGAATAGCTTGTATGATGGTGCCAAGGCCACACTGGAGGCCTCGCTGGGCACTCACAAACTTCAGTACGAAGAATCACATGAAGAGCATATTATGAAGGTATTTTCAGATAAACCACCAAGCATGGAGGAAAGCTCAGATGTTTTGGAGCCTCTTGTGTTAGATTTGCCACAGCCGAATTACATTTTAGCTCAGAATGGACATGTTATGACAGATGAACAGTTAGAAACCCTACGCCGCCAGATCTCAGTATATGGTACAATTTGCCAGCAGCTAATTCAGATGCACAAGGCGGCCAGTGTCTTGCAACAGTCGCCCGTTGCCGGTAATGTTTGTGTACTTTTTTGCCTATTGCCACCACGGTATGTACAAGTTCTATAAACTCTGCATTGCACTTTCACTGAAAATTCGTTTCTGTTATGTGATATGATTTCAACAAAATGCCCGTTTTTGGATTTGTGATTTACATCCACTGATTTCTGTCATCGTTTTTATTTCTAGCTGGTATACATATTTTCTGAACGGCTTTCTTTTAGAAGTTATTTGTCTCATCTTTCGTCCCCTTTTTTTCTTGGCAGCCTAGCTAAAAACCATGTTTTGTTATGAGACGTAAGTGTTTTGACAGTAAAAAAAACTGTCAGATCAATTCTGATCTTCATATTATAGGAACATAATTATTAACTGACAGTGTTAGGAAAAGTCACTTGATAAATGACATCTTCTGCAAGCAAACTTGACTTTCGGATCATAATCTAACTCTAATTTTGATCAATTGATGTAAACAAATCTAGCAATATTTACTTTGTGGGGCAAACTATGTAAATGCCTTTAAGATTGTTTGAAGATCTGTAGCAGCAGTATGAATTGATGTTTGGAATTGCGATCAGGTGGGCCCGTTGTGGAGCATGTACAGCACCCAGGCACTGTACTAAAAGATATGAAGGCAGGAGCACGACATAGGTGGATGCCGAGCCAGAATCAGCTGCAGGTACTGGAAAGGCTGTTTGATCAGGGTATTGGCACTCCCAGCAAGCAAAGAATTAAGGAAATTGCTGTTGAACTGAGTCAGCATGGCCAGATTACAGAGGCAAATGTTTACAACTGGTTTCAAAATCGGAAAGCTCGTGCAAAGAGACGGTATCAGCTAGCTTTGACAAAAGATGGAGAATCAGAAGTTGATACAGATGGTGAAACTGTTGAAGAAAAAAAACTCAAATCTGAACATACTTCAAAAGAATATGAACAAGGGAGAGCTGATATGTCTGGTCATAGTTCTCAAAATGAGAAGGTGGAAATGCCTAAAATTATTTGAGTTTCATAATGCATTCATCTATTAGTATTTGTAGCTTCTCAATGTTTGAAGTGTTGTAGCATATAAGAAGATTTGTGGCTGGTATTCAGAAATTCCATTCCTTAATTCTGTGAAATGATTTAGCTGTGATGGAAGCTGAACAACTTACTACGTTGCTTCAGAAAGCAACGATTACGAAGCAATGTGACAGATAAGTTTTTGATGTAGTGATGTATATTGCTTAACAGGAAGAGGTTTGAGTCACTTCATATAACCAGAAGAAGCTCAAAGATTATCAAAAATTGGCAAAGAATTAAGATCGTCCTGTTTTACAAAGAGCGGCGACTGCATCATCCTTCAAACATACAACCAGCGTGAGTGTATTCTTGATTTGGGCTTGATTCTTTGTGTCCAATTTCTAGCATTTTTTTCTTGATAAAATTCAGAAGCATGTTTGAAATGCAAAACAGTGCGCTGCAGCTGAAGGAAGACTATGTTTTCGGAGGTTCTAGCAGATTTTTTCTTATGTGCTTTACATGGATATTTGTGTCCTGTCATGTTGCACTGCTTGGAATGACATCTTATGCTACCTGAATCCTGATGGTTCCAAAGCTGTAGTCGCTGTTTATTATGTGTCATGTACTATAATTACCGCCGCACGCGTACGTACGGCGCTCCATACCTGTGGTCAATTGGCCATCTGTTTGGCCGTCATAAGCTTAGAGGTGGATATCCAGCCCACGCCCATGAAGTTTCTTTTGCCTAGTATACCTACCGTTATGAAAAAACTTCAAAACTAAGCCTGAATAGATGAAGTACAATAACACCACCCATGCCTATGAATCTAAAATTTAGTACTAAAACTAGCAGTATGTGTTTTTGTTGTGAACCGAGTGTATATATTCATTGAACTCTATGCTTTCAGCTTACAGTTATGGCAAACTTCGGCATACTTCAAATACTCCTACAAGCGTACGGTTTTGAACAGAGCGTACAGGATTTTGATGGCAACATTGTCGTGCACAAAAATTTGCTGCTTATGGCCAGCTCATTTATGTGCATCATTATGCCTGTGTAAAATTAGTCAAGAGTATTTGGCTGGTATGATGGGGCTCAAGGCATATGCATTTCTGTCCACCATCAGCTTTATCTTTTGGTACTAGCTTGCATCATGGCTGCATAGGTCATTTCCTACAAATCACATATGATGCCTTTACGAGGGAACGAGGATTGCTAGAAGTGAGTCAAGGTATGCACCAACATGTATTTTGACATTGATGGATGAAGACGAAGTCAAGGGAGCTTTCTTGGGCTTTTGGTTTTCATCAGCATATTGGACTGGACTGTGAAACAGAACTAGGCCAGTTTAGTTCCTAGAGGAAAATGCCATCGTTATCACCACTCTATTCGACTAGAGTGACATTGAAAGAAGCCAAGCCTTATATGTGATCCTTTTGCATTCCTTCTTTTGGAGTCAGTGATATAAATACGTACAATTTTTTGAGATTTTGTTTCTTTTCATAAGCTTCATATCTTGATTTGAAAATGGACCTGCAATTGTGATGAGCCTGTTATACTTTGAAAGATTGAAATTGAACATTTTTCAAGGTTGGTTAGTTCACGTGAGGTTGAGATTGGTATCTGGATGGAGTGAGTTTTTTGCTTATAAATAAATTGTATGTGCAGGATAAGCTTTGAGGAAAAAAAGAGGCCATCCAGGTTATTACTTCGAGGTAAGACTAGCAGAAGAACCTGTTCATGCTAAGGTAGTCCCTTACCTTCGAGCAGGGAGACAGCTGCAGTTTAAGAATGCTCTTTATATTCTCCATGGGATGATGATCATCACGGACAGATGGCATTAGCTATCAAGCTCATGTCTTGAGATACAACAGCAATATGACCATCTTTGTGGGTGTCGGAACTCCCTAGAGTTAATGATTGCAGGTTATATTTGGGTTATGTTGATGTTGTTACTATCCTAGACTTGACATCGATTCTATAACCATTGAAGAGGTATTGGAGCAAATGTGCAATGACCAATATGCATGTGATTACAGGATAATGGCTAGTTATGTTTTCCAGGAGTTATGTTCTGGAAGGCCTCTCAATCAGGGCAGAAAATGATTAGTTTGCATGTGAAGTGTGGCCTGCATTGAGCAAACAATTTTTGATGACTCATTTACGTATTAATCATTCCTTTTGAGGCATGGGGTTTAATTCCCCTTTGGCAGATCTTAGAGTAACTTTTTCCATTGACTGGGCATTCTGTTTCTTTTACCTTATTTTCATGCTCAATATGTTCTCAGGTTTGCATTTGAGAATTCTAAGGAAAATGAAAGTGATATTTTCATTAAACAATACTTTTGATGGATGTGACCTTTGCCATCAAAAAGCCGTCTTGATCAATAACCAGGATCTCAGCGTAAAGCTAAAATTGTTTGTTTGTTTGAACGAATAGATCCCTCAAGGCATGCTGTTTCCAATTGATTTGATAGGTACTCTCAACTCCTTTATTTTAATAATAAGGAAGGCTTACCATTGGCATAGTTGTGGCAAGGTACTATGTTATGTTGTATCTTAACTTTGCCAATATGGCCTTGGGGCCCAGCAAAACTATAAGTTTAGTTTTACATGTATCTGCTTATAATGTATCAGAAAAGTGGATGGATATTGATTGTTTCTTAACATTGCAGATATCTTTAGTTTTGTCGGGTACTATCCTAGCATACTATCCTGGACATAACATTGATATGTTGTGTTTGGATACATGGATGAGATGTCCCCATATTTCATTGTTTTGTACTAAATTTCTAATGAAATGATACTGAACATCAATATGTTTGCTTTTCTTATGAAAACCACCATTTTTGCATATGAAAATGCAACCCTGATTGTCATTATACATCTGCATATTCTCAATTTTTAATCCCAATTTTGTGCAGAAATCACTAATCCAAATATATTCTCTCGCTCCATGACATAGCCCCATTATTTCAGCTTTGTAGATGACAAGGCTACTGATTTTTGTTTCAAGCTTCCCCAACTGATAGCTGCATTTCTCATTAAGAAAACAAATCCGCATGTGGACTTTCTGTTATCTAGATCCCCTGCCCAGTCAGAATTTGCATACCCTGATATTCCATGACAGGGCTTGATAACATAATCCATATTTCATTGTCCCATTAAGATATCTTAGGACCCTTTTTGCTGCTTGCCAATGCTTTAGCCCTGAATTCACCAAATAACGACTCAGTATCCCTGTAGCAATGCAAATATTTGGTCTTGTACACACCATAGTGTACATGAGAGATCCAATCAAGCTTCTGTAAGGATACTTATACTGGCTTTGAATCTTCCATGCCATATCGTGTCAGCATATTCCATATATATCTTTCCTGATTCAAATGGATTCTTTTTTTTACCCTGTCTCTGATTACCAGTATTCCCAAGCAGTAGTGTAATCCTCCCATATCTTTCATTTCAAATTCTGAGTTTAGATCTGTTTTGCATTCTTTTAACTATTCTGCATTATTTCCAATTAATATGATGTCATCAAGATATATTGCCATAATTGTTATATCAGAATTTGTTCTTCTGAAGAATACACTTTGATCTGTGCTGCAATGTTGAAAACCTTTGCTGATGAACTCCTTCAACCTGTGCATATCCTTTAGCCACGATTCTGGCTTTGTACTTTTCGATTTTTCCTTTTGCATTGAATTTGAGCTTGAATATCCATTTGCACCCTATTGCTTTTCTTTCGTCTGGTAGTTTTACTAAATCCCAGGTATCATTCTTCTGAATTGAATTCATTTCATCTACCATTGCTTGGTGCCACATATTCCACTCTTCAGAATCCTTTCGGCAGATTGATAGTTCAACGGTTCTGTAACATGTTCTTTACTCAGAAACACCATTTCATCAAAACGTTTGGGTACCTTTCTGGCTATGATAGGTCTTTTCTCTTGATTAGGATTTTCTTCTGCGACTGCTTGTGGAATCTCTTGTATCTGCTCCTATTTGTTGAAATTTTGACCCTGAGCTTCATTCATTTGCCCTTCCACATTTTTATCTCCAATACTCTCATCCTGCTGGGTAATTTCATCACTGTCTGATATTGGTATGGGCTGCTTTGTAACTATAATGGTGGATATACGAGTCCCCATCATCTCCTTGTCATTAGGATACCCTAACTCTGCCTTCGAGTCTTCTTCAAATATTACAACTCTGGCAGTGATAACTTGTAACCCTTTGTACCTTCTGGATATCCTACAAAGATGTATTTCTCTCCCTTTCGATCCAGTTTCTTCCTTTTTTCCTTTGGTGTATGTACATATGCAGTGCACCCAAAAACCTTGAAATAATTCACATTAGGTTTCTTCCCATGCCAGGCTTCATAAGGTGTTTTGCCTTTGAGTGCTTTGGTCGGTGACCTGTTAATGATGTATACTGCTGTGGCAGCTGCCTCTGCCCAAAGAAACTTTGGCAAATCTCCTTAGTGTAACATACACCTTATCATTTCTACTATGAACCTGTTTTTCCTTTCTGCCACCCCGTTTTGTTGAGGGGTGTAAGGAACTGTAAAATATCTGGCTATACCATGATCTATACATAATCTCTCAAATTCTTTACTTTTGTATTCTCCTCCATTATCACTTCTGATCCTTTTAATTCTTTTTCCAGTCTCATTTTCTGTCATATGCTTGAATGCCTTGAAGCTCTCTAATATTTGACTCTTCTGTTTGAGCATCCATATTCTGGTTCTTCTACTGAAGTCATCAATAAAAGTTACAAAATACCTTGATCCTCCTATTGATGTGACTTCCATGGGACCACACATATCAGTGTGAATCAGTTCTAGAAGCTCACTTGCTCTCCATTGACTCACATCTGAAAAGGGTTGTTTCTGTTGCCATATATACAAGCATCACATTTGTCAATAGGCTCATTCAGATTATAATTAAACCCTTCTAGCATATCTTCTTTGGCTAGCCGATATAAGCTTTGCCCTCCAATATGTCCAAATCTCCTGTGCCGAAGATTGTTGATGTTGTTTGAATTCAAACTGAGGCATGCAACTGTTCTTTCTTCTGCTCCTCCCTGAAGTTGATACAATCCTCCACTCCAAAATCCAATCGCTATAGGCTCGCCATCATCTTGTATGTTGCACCCTTCCTTTTCAAATAGCACTTGCAGACCTGCATCTGTGACACATCCTACTGACAACAGATTCTTGGCTAAGCTGGGTACATATAGCACTTCATTTAGTGTAAGAGATCTTCCCTGTCCCAGCCATAAAGATACAGTACCTCTACCAATGGCATCAATCTTTCCATTATCTCCTAACAAGATTTCTTTGCCAGTCAACATTTTGAAAGTGATGAATGCTGATCTGTTATTTGTCATGTGAGAGGTCGCAGCTGAGTCTAGGTACCAATAGGGATCCTCTGTATCTACCCCTTTTTCAAACGGAGGTCTCACGTATATCTTATCTGTGCTGCTCCTTGAAAAATATCCACCTGAACTGGAGCTGCTTTTGGAGTCGTTTGATAAGCTATAGAATTCATCTGCCATCATTGCAAATGCATCTGCATTATCGTCATCTTCTTCTGCAATGTTGGCCCGTTGAACTTCTTTCCTTTGTAGATCTTCCTTCTTTTTGTTGCATTCTCTGGCATAATGGCCTAATTTATCACAATAGTAGCATTTTCTTTCAGATTTACTTTGCCATGCTCTTCTTTTGTTATCTTTTGAATGTTGACTGGATTGCCCCTTTTCCATCAGCTGTCCCTGCTTTTCTCCCTTCAGATTCGATTTCTTGAATCCGCTCAGCAACGCCATCTCATCTTGTGTTGGATAGATCTTTCTTCTGCCTTCTTCTTGAATCAGCCTCCTACTCACAAACTCCAACTTTCCATCGAGCATGATGAGAAGCGGATCATAACTGGCAGGTAGACTGGTAATCAAAGTGTAGATCAATTGTTGTTTATCAACCGTTGTCCCTGCCGCCTCCTGCTGTCGACCCAGATCTTTTATTTTCTCTCTGTGTTCCCTCATAGATTCGCCTTCAATCATTTGGTGTTTGTCAATTGCCTCTGCAGCATCAAAATGCTTGAGAATCCTTTCGCCTGATAGCTGTTTTGCAACGCATCCCAGGCCCCTTATGCAGTCTCTTGATCCCTGACATGAGATATGGCAGCTTCTCCAAGCGCCATGCATATCAGCATGTGTGCCTTGGCATCTTTCGCAACAATTGCTTCAGCCGCTTGACGATTCTTGGGAAATCCCTCTTCGTCGCGCTCGACTGTCTCAGTGCCTGCTACTACTCCCCATAATCCCTTCTCCTTGAGCACAATTTTTAACTTCCAACTCCAGGAAGTGTAGTTGTGTTCTTCTAGGCGATCAATCATTCTCGCTTCCAAGGCTCCGTCCGACGCCATCACTATACTATCTAAGCTCTACCGTCTTCTCTGATTTGCGTGTAAATTGCAAGATCCAGTTGTACAGACTAACTCGTGCCAGAAAATAATAGAGAATGTAGGTTGTACAAGTGATCCTAATGCTTGTACATGAGCATGTAATTCTACATGTGTGGGCCCATAACCATTGATAGATTAATCAGAGCGCATGCACAGTACATGATCGAAGTGAAAGCATAAATCATTCTCAGTACACCAAAATGTGAGAACAAGAATCAGAGATAGCACAAAACGTGTTTTCTCATTCGTATTCACAGTGCATATACAAAAATGGGTTGCTCATCACCCTCCCCCTTTAAACACGTTTATCATCTATGAACTACCATTATGTAATAACAACATGTATTAACATATGCGTCGTGAACTAAAACCAAAAGTGACAGATAACAGATTATCTTTTGTCACATGGCTGGGATTGACAGTTGGTGATCTGTTATAACCATATACATCATCTGATACCAACAGTTTTAGTGGGCCATTATGTAGGTACTTATGCGCTATGCTGTTTCTGCAGCCAGGTTTGATGTTTTATAACATGGACTACATAGGATCTGATACTTTTAGAGCATGTCTGCAGACTCTGAATTTAGAAGCTTTTGAAAATATTTCAAGCATGTTATGAATATAAAAAGTTCATAAAGAAGTTGGAGGATGGTACAATAGATAACAAATCAAAAACTCTGGGTCATAAGAAAGTTCAAGCCATAAACTATAATGCTTTGCCAGTCTTTTACAATTGGGAAGATATTGTTTAGTGGCTTTTCCACTAGGTAGTCATTCAATTGTGGTGCTGTCTAATGACCTTGACTAGATTATGTGATTGTTTTAGCTAGTGGAAAGGTCGTTGAACATCCATAACTGGACGCTTGCTTCTCATAACATAGTAGGCTCAAAACGTGTGTTGGGTGATGAGAAGCTCAATTGCATTCGATACATTTGATACGAGCTCGTCAGCATTGATGAGAAACCAAACAAATGTTGTGCAAGATGGATGAATATGAAAGTTTGCTTCTTCTTTTTTTATACTTGTGTTCTCATTGTCTTGCTTATGTGAATGATGATCATGACCTATTTTTACATGTCATTATGAATGCTATGCTCTCTGATTTTTGACATTATTATAGGTCCAAATCTTTCATCATTTTTTATCCACTTAAAGATTGCAATTGTGATCATAAAGGAATCCATTGCTGATTGCATAATAAAGATTCACTAACTAGTGGGAAACCCCATTCTAGTCCCTCCTCTATGTGGTCTCAATTGTGCATGTTGATGTTATGGTCATTTCCTCTATTTCTAAAGAACATGATTTAGTGTGATGTGCTTTTCTTCCGACGACGGAAAAGCAATATATATTTTTCTTTTTAACTAAGGTTTATCATTAGGTATTAGTCACAAAGAATATCCAAGCTCAGCATTGGGAAACATAAAAACTTTAAGAAGATCAAACAATTTGTAGAGGAAGTTGACAATGGCTTGAAGGAGATTGGAAAAAAAAAAGTTGATTAAATAGCCAAGAAAGAAGTTTGGTCTATTGTGCCTCTATAATAAATCTTAGCTAACCTTTCATTTTGCTTTGAATGAGCCAAAAGCAATTGTCGAAAAGCAAAATAACTCTCAATGGCACATAGAACTTGGTATAGATACATTTGATTACTCCTAGCACAAAGCACAAGAATATATTGTTTGCAAAAACGTTAAGAGGAAGTGGATCTTGCATCTCATGTGTCAAAGAATGGAAGTACAAGGCCTTATACACCTAGAATGAAGAGGAAGAATTGTTCATGTATATTTAATACACACGACTATCGAAGTAGATTTCCCCAAAAGAAGCAAACAAAGTGGTTTCAAGAACTTATCCAAGAGGGAAGCAATGAGAAACCCAAGACTAGTGGTGAGGGAGAGCTTCGAAGATCCACACATGAAACAACCTCAAGGTCGAGCATTGTCAACTCAAAGAATCCATCTTGCTTCAATGAAGTTAAAGGGGGGAAAGTTTGGCAAATGCAAGAGGAAAAGAATGCATTTGCCAAACATGACACTTGGGAGCTAGTCAACTTATCACTTGGTAAGAAGGTGATTGGACGCGAATGGATGTATCGAACAAAGTATCGTGATGATGGAATTGTTATAAAATGCAAGAATTGTGTGAAGGGCTATGCACAAGTGGAAGGCATAGACTATGAGGAGACATTTGCACCTGTGGCAACATGGACCGCGCTACATCTTATGGTGTTTTTGGCAACTTATTATGGACGGAAAATCCATCGAACGAATGTCAAATTGTCCGTATTCTTGAAGAGAAGGTCTATGTTAGCTAACCCAAGGGATTTGAGGTAAGAGGCATGGAAGACAAGGTTTGTGTTTATGGTGGGTTTGTCCCTCTTGCCTGTTGAAAACTAGCGCAAAAAGATATAGCTAACTTAGAGGTTCAAGTTGGCTTCAGGATTTTGTAACGCAATGTCAAGACAATCAAATAAATTCATAGTATCATTAACAAACGTCTATGACAACCACGCTTACAATTCATTTGAGATGTTTATGACAACCTTGAAATTGTGGCTAATAATCCTACACAAATATTATACTAGCAGCAAAGAGGTCCAAATCGAATACCTAATCATCTTTTCTTGTTAATGAAGAAACCCTATCATCCAAGAAGTCGTTTTTGCAAGGTAGAAATGTTTTCTCTCTCCACTTTCCAAAATTTGAATTTCCACATGATTGCTTCTCATCTATTTTTTCCCTTGACTAATAAATATATCACCTTCATTGATCTCCTTATCCATCTCAATTCTTGATAAGCTCCATTAAGCCAAAAGAATGAATCTAGAAGCTCACCCAAGATATAGGCTCATTGACCTACAATGACCTCTACAAGTACACCTCCAAAACTAGACCTACCACTTGAACACCAAATGGTCACGCTTTGAGCCTAACTCAAAAATATGATTCAACGTGATTTCTAGAATTCCTCATGACTTAGAG
>MU832872.1:0-65088 GCA_029204225.1 Diphasiastrum complanatum | reverse complement strand
GTTGATGCTAACTTGTAGGCATAGTTATTGCTTTATCTAGGGTTAATGTAGGGTTAATGTTAGAGGTGTACTTTGTGGGCCCACACTTGATTTAATCTGCACCATTGAATTTGCCATGTCATATGGACCATTCCCTCTCAGTTGTCAATATTTTATTGGGACAACGTGTCATCATTAACACTAATTATAATTAGTGAAGAGGCCCTTTTTGAGTCCAAAAAGGGCCCTAATGATAGTATTCGTTGATTGCCAGATCAACAAACGTCTCTTCCATATCGTACCATTGTTGTTGCTCAGGTTGGGGTGGTGGTTCTTGCTCTGCTGTGGTTAGATTTATATGAGCCACTTGATTGTTAGCCCTGGTGGTATAGGTAGTGCCATGTGCTGCTGATTCATTGGCACTCCATATCATGGTGCCGCATTCGGGTGCCCCCTTGATGATATGTGTAGGACAGTGGGACCATCAACAAAAGATCAAAATATTTTTAAGAAGAAAGATCTAATAATTGCTACTACTATTCATCACTACGAAGCGAAAGGGTACAATGGTGCTAAACAACCACATTTGACTGACCCATGGGCATGGAAGAGTGAAAATTGATGCTTACATTGTTTTGTTGACAAGATTTCTAACTCGCTACTGAGTAAAATAGCTCTGACTCACTAGCTCCACAATCAGCTCATCTTTAAGAGCCTGCAAAGTTATGCAACACTTTGTTCCATCAAGTAATTTCATTCGCAACAAAATTTAATCTACTTTGGAGGTGATCAATTGGCATTGCTTACATAAAAAACATTGGGATAAATAAGACATTAGCTTTTCTTGTTTACATATTTTTCACAGGGTAGAAGCTTACTGATCCAGCAGTTCTAATGTGCAACAAAGTTTACCAGCGAGATTGTAGCCAAGAAAGCATTATTCAGTACAAAGATCATGGTGAAAGAGAGCATCGGTACATTAACTATTCTTGTCTCTGTGTGGCAAGAAACACTTAAGTTGTATCCCCTCTATGGGATTCTGTAGGTTTCCAAAAAAGATATTTTAGTTTATCAGTTTTGTAGGCTGTGTAGCAAATAGAAGATTGTAGAGTGGGACCATTAGCAGAAGATCACACTGGAAGCCTTACAACACTAATAATGATTTGTATTAATGATTGCATAAAATTGGTGTAGACTATCTCAGAAATGGTTAGTAGCACAGTTATCCTAGGAGCAATTATATGATATGAGGACTATTTTGAAGCAAAATTTAATCTTTCTGTGATGACCACTCCAATAGAAAAGGTATCAATCACAAAATTTGGCTCTTCGCATAAATTTGAAGTTGTTTCTTGATGATTGGTAATTGATTTGGCTTTTTCTGCTTTGTAGGTTTTATGCGTTATTGGGAAACACACATATGTTGGCAATACTATCTCCAAGGTAGGAATATTGTTTTGAATTGAGGTTGCAATTTTATGCTAAAGAGAAATATGATTGAGTCTTTTTTCTCAGAGATTGATAGCCTTTAATGTGTTGATAGGACAACTTTAGTCCTAATGCCATTGAAGCAGTTGCTAAGTTAATGGTCAAAATAAGTCAAAACCCTAATTTTGGATGGACGAATCAAAACACAAGAATCATATTTCAGCCATAATAGCCTACATTCTCTCTCTCTCTCTCTCTCTCTCTCTCTCTCTCTCTCTCTCTCTCTCTCTCTCTCTCTCTCTCTCTCTCTCTCTCTCTCTCTCTCTCTCTCTCTCTCTCTCTCTTCCTACATTGTCTACATCTTTGATTCAAGGAGAGGACTCAGCGGGCTCGACTTTTCAATATTGCAACTAATATGGCAAGTAGTCAACATATAGATTGAAAATAGTGCTTGAATGAAAGGTTCCCTAGGTATTAACTTGGATATACTTTTTGGTTTCCACCGTTGCCTTGTCTTCTCTATGCCATCCTTTGCTTTCCATTTGACATTGCAAGCCCCTTTGCTATGGTTTGTTTATTTGCTTTGAATATCTAATTAAAACCCCCAAGTCCTAGTCAAATTAGTGACCTATGTACCTCATTTTTTTGACTTTCTTCCATTCTTGGACACCATATTGCTGAAGTGTCTCTTAAGTTTAACTTAACACTAACAACAAAATTAGTCAACCAATTTGATTGAAGGTCTTCACAAAATGTAAGAAAATAGCAACAGTCCACGAAAGACTTGAGAGGTTTTTTAGATGCACAAATTGTGGCATAAATTAGCCTTGAATTTGCCTTTGCTTGTGCACCCTTCTTTGTGCACAAATTTTGCTTTGCATTTGACTAGTTATAGAAGTTTTTTCTACAACACCTTGGCAATTTGTTCCCTTGCTGATTTTGTATTAATTTTTCTCTTGAAAAGGTAGTATAAGACATTGAAATGTCACCTTTCACTTGGAGTATGTTCCTTTAAGGTGTAAGGACACTAAGTACCTACCTTTTTAAAGACTTTTTCCTTCTCAGGTTGAAGAGTTGAACATGCTTGTCACCTATGCAAGATGCAATATATATACGAAACATTTGTTGAAACATGCAATCGTTTAGTCTTAATGAAAGCACGTTTTAGCTTCTTGATTTCTACTCTATTTTTGGGCTTATAGTGAGTCACTAGCCTTTTTTTTGTAACAAACAATAAGCCAACTTTATGAAATTGAAATATATCATCTTTTATTTACTCTTGTTTGTTGCCAAGACTACAAAAAGTTATTCATAAATCTGAATGCTGTTGTGTCTTGCAATTGATGTGATTGGAAGAATGTAGGCAAAAATTGATGATAATTTTCGGTATGATAAATTTTTTGTTTTGAAAGTACAATATTTTCATGAAACTTGTTCACAATCTTTTCTGTTTGGCATTTATTGTGTATGCTATGTAAGAGTGCCTTTCTACAAAAGCACAAGAAACATCTAACTAATCCTCAATACCTATAATTTTGCAGATTGTAGGTAACCCATGCTAACAATGATAAATTTTCAGTTAGACGTCTTTCATCTCATTTATAAAATTCCCATACAAATTTGTGAATCTCATTTGAATCTCTCTTCAACTATAGCTAAATGCAAAAAAAGTTTTGAGTTATTTTACATGTATAAATATAAAACTCACACCTTGATCACCAAGTTGGCCGAATTTCCAAAATCATGGGCTCTAAATATTACCGATGTATCTAGACTCCATTGATGACTTGCCTATAGCATTGCCTTCATACATCAAGGTAGATGCAATGATATTAACATAACCATAAATCCTTTCACATCGATTAATCTAGTACATCAAACTCAATAGAAACTAGAAAAGTTGTGGATGTATGAGATGCTAGATGCCAAGCACAAATATGCTTGTGCTTACTTAGAAAACCATCTAATACTCAACCAAATTCTTATCATTCATGTTAACATTGCAACAAAAACTTTATTGTCAAGTTAAGATGAGATGGCCATCTAGAAGCTTTCTCATTGCCAAGAGGGTCAATGAATCAAAGGATTCGGTATCAACTAACAATTGAACTGGGCACCTAGTAGTACGAGTTGGCACTACAAAGCACTCAAGAATTATTTTGTAATAATATATACTTATTTTGATACATTATAAGATCAAGGTAATAGTTTTGTGGTGCATTCAAAAAACCAATCGGCAATTTATATGTGATATAATAATATGTATTGTTTTAACAACAAAAAAGATTGATTAAAAAAAAACACATTTTCATTTACAATGATTGCGAAGAGTACCAAAAAAGTATATGCTGATATTTATAGAATATAAAAAAAAAGTACGATTTTTTAAAAACAATTTTTTTATTTTATTGTCTTATTTACATGCTCTTCATATAAGAACTAATATACTCAATAAGCAAAAGCGAAATTGAAATCGAATTGAAAAATGTGAAATTCTGTGGAGAAAGGCATAAACTTTGTTTTATAAATATTTGGGAAAACAATTGCCACTTTCCACTGGCTTTATGCCAAAACTACTAACACAACAACTAACAACTAATTTTTAATCAAACACATATTTCAAAAAAAGATAATAAAAAAATTAGTTTTATTTTTTTATTAATGACTTCTTATCTCATTAATTAAACTTATTTTTAAGATCTAACAAATTTACAAACTATTTATTTTTGCATATTACTATCAAATTTCAAAGAAACAAATAAAATCAGTAATAAATAAAACCGACTCTAAAGTATTTTTCTTAAAATTGCATATTTATAAAAAATATACAGTATAACGTTTATCAATATTAACATTGAATAGACTTCTGCTAAAAAATTAAAATCTTTCATTGATTTACTTTAAATCATTTGAAATAATCAAAACATTCTAATAAAATATATGTTCTATACATAATTTACAAGAAAAAAAAACGAAATAAAATAGACAATATTAATTTTATTATAATTGCAAATAATAACTTTTTCATACTTTAACATGAGTTGATTCGATAATAATGAATTAATAAACTTGTTACATTTTTGACAAATCAAAAACAATGTATGGATTTTGGAAAAATACCTTAATTTGAGTTGATTCAATAATAATGAATTAATAAACTAGTTACATTTTTAACAAATAAAAAATAATGTATAAATATTGGACAAATAACTTTTGTTATAAAACACAAACATCTAAATGATATAATATTTTTGAGTCCAAACCAATTCAATAAAAAAAATATTGATTTTTAAAATGAAATAAAAAATATATAACATAAATTCAACTACTTATTTAATTATTAAATTCATGTTTATATTTTAAATAAATAAGTTTGCAATTAAAGAAGATCGAATGTCATTTTTATTTTTTAATATCTGAAATCTATTGTTATTAAAATCAAAATATATCATAAAATAAATTACACATAAGTGCATGTCTTTTATAATTTCTTATGTTAACTTATTCCATATATTATCTGATACATTGATCTGATATCAAATATTATAATTTAGATCAAATGTGTATTTATAATATAACAAAGTTCTTTTAATAGCTAATTTTCTTTCTAATTCATGGTTTTTAAAATAATAAACTGTTTATTTTGAATATTTGAAATATAGGTTAAAAAATAGATTAAATTTTTTTTTATATAATTCAATATATTATTCAACAAAAGTCGATAACAAAATATTCATCATTATATTTTATGATTTTTATACAAGCTATTGACATATATTGAAATACTTATAAATGTCTAAATATTTATCTACATTTGTAAATATCATAATATTTTGAAAAAATCTATAAAAAATTCTTTCCAAAAAATACTATTAAATTTATGTGAAGTTACAAATATCTAAGATTAAACTTGTTATGACTTTGACAAATCTAATTTATTAACATAAACCAAACAATAATCATTCAAAATTTAAACTAGTAAGTAAATTCTCTCTCTCTCTCTCTCTCTCTCTCTCTCTCTCTCTCTCTCTCTCTCTCTCTCTCTCTCTCTCTCTCTCTCTCTCTCTCTCTCTCTCTCTCTCTCTCTCTCTCTCTCTCTCTCTCTCATAGACCCCACAATTATTTTCATTACATGGTTTTCTAAGCTACAATGAATAGAGATACAAAGACTCTAAAGGTGAGAGAAAGAAAATGCATGAAAATAAATATATCCATAGTTTTGTTTAGTGGTAACATTATGTGGAAGAAGAATCTAGTCGTACTTCTCCTTTCCTCCATTCGTAACAAATGAGCAATATCAACAAAAAAAATTATGGTCCTATGAAATTATAAAATTCGAACCTTTCCAACTCTCCAAAATAAGAATAAGTAGAATTTTATATAACGTGAGTTATTGCATAAAGATCATTGTAAAGAATTGGACAAGAAAAGATGATTCAAGTGGCAACCTCGAGGCTCGACCTCATGCACAAATTTGGACAAACTTCAAGTCAAGAGCTGATAAGACATTAAGTTGCAAGGACTCAATTTAAAGTCATGTATTACAATAATAAAAGTACAAATGTATACAAAAGTTCTAGCACAATGTGTCTTGAAGTTCTAGTATAGAAGCTTAGGTTCCTTGTTTTGTACATGGCCTTTTGAATGTTTTTATCATTCCCATGCATTGAGATGATTTGAAATGTACATATTTAACATGGCTTGGGATTATTGTAATGTGTTTGAGGACTAGGTGGGCCCTAGCTTACTAGCTTAGAAACACGTTACCTCCATATTAGATGTTCTATATGATTCATTAAGTTTTAAGCTATTTCATAACATAGCAAGCTATTTTCTTGTGTATGCCATGTTAGCAATTCTTGTAAGTCATTTCTCTCTACTAGTTTAACAATTGATCTTCTTTCTTTTAGAGCTTGACTACTTTTGTTGCAAAAGACTTGCTCAATCTTGAAGGAGCTACTTGAACCCAATAAAATTGTTGAACAAGGAAAATTTTCTAGCATTTAATTGATGGATACAAAGTGTGCCTCTCAATAAGATAGGTCTAGTGTAGAAGTTATTATAGAGAAATGTGTACAAGTTATATATACAAGCAAGATTGTGATAAAATTATACATTTCATGAATTTCAGTGTAGCTCTAACAACAAGAATAGCTACAATGCACCTACATTTACCAAAAATATGATCTTCTATTGTGAAAATAACATCAAATCCAAGGACAAACTATTGTTAACAAACTATAGGAAGTGATTAAACTACATAGTGCCAGATGACCTAAGGATTTGAATAAAGATGAAACAAAAATATCATACAAAAATGTACATTATTATTGGACAATACAATATCAATAAGTTGTATATTTCAGAGTTTAACGTAGAAATGATAATTGAGAGTTTTATCATTCACACCAAAGACAAAGTGAATTTTTAGAATTAAATGTCAAATCCTCCAAAAAAATTTAAGCTCTCTTGTACAACGTAATAGCTTTCATTGCTCCAGCATGTGCGCAACACTTTTACATATCTAGACTAAACCTACAAAAGTTGGAAAATTGTTTAATTAGTATTCAATTTGAGAAATCACGTCACTCAAAAAAAAAAATCTCAATTCTATAGGGTTTTCAAAATTATGCTTTCTAGGGTAAGAAAAGAATGTCATATAAGACAAAATTGCTCTACTAGGGCTTATTTGGATTTTGAGTTATAGGAACACATTTTTTTTAAAAAGTAATTTGGCATTAATGGTTTTAAAGAGAAATATCTCAATATTAGCATACTATGAAATATTAAATAGAATGACACATTTCTCTTATGTTGATTTTTGCATCAATATTGGCCTATCAAATATGTGAACTCGATTGTTGAAGTTAAAATCTTCAAGTGTTTATCTTAAGACTATGTATCATAATTATGAATAGTTAAATATAATGACATGTATAATTATATCGAGATAATAAATTCATAATACCATGATGTTTGCTCATTGAAATGTGTTATCGGTTGAAAAAAACTAAAATTAATGTGCATAATAAATGACCTAATAAATCATTGTAGAGATTTTATATCATGCTTGATACAATTTGAAACAAGAACATAATAAAATTTATGAATATCAACAAAATAGTACATTAGTACAATTTAACACCTCATACAATCTTGTCATAGTTTAATCCACTAGAGATGTTTTTTAATAGCCCATATGTGAGGCATTGAGAGATATCTAAAATGTGTAAGTATATGATTAGTACACTGAAATCAAGACAATTTAAATTAAGTATTTGATGTCTATTATTTCAAGATATTCTTGAAATTAGAAATCATGGAAGTCCACCTTTTTTTTATGGATATCTTCAAGAAATTGGTGGATTGTGAATAACGTTTGAGTTTGTGTTTTATATGATTCACTTGTGCACCAAGTAAGAACAAGACAAAGTAGCTATTAGGCTTGGTTTCATGGAGCGCATGTAAGTGTAAAGCATATGTAGAACTAGTACATTACTCTTCATAAGGGAAAAAAATACTATAACTAAAACTAATAGCATAGTGTTTTTAATAACAAAACTCAGCCTCCTCCATACAGGATCTTGAGTAGTAGATTAGACATGTAACTTTGTTAAAAATGACTCCATCATTGTTCTTGCATTCTTGTATTCCTTAAAGTTGTACATCTGCTGGTGTTGCCCAATTCTAGAAATGACATGATATATTCTAAAAGTCGGCAAAAGGCTCCTATAGTAAACCCAAACGCTACATGAATGTGGTAGAGAGTCGGAAGTATTGGGATCAGGCAAGGCATATAAGTCCAACATTGGGCCTTTAGGCTAGAAAGTGCCATGTGCACTTATATTTAAATAAAATATTTTAAACTTAGCTTTTGCAAGTTCCTAAGTTAGGAAACACAACTTGTACCCAACAAACACAAAGTCATTCGGACGGTCAAGATTGTGATCTTGATGGAACCTCAATAGCCAATGGGCGATGAGGAGGTTCCACTCTCACTCTTATAAAAAAAAGACCATTTTCCTTGTATTTCCATCATTAGAAGAGTAATAGAACTCTCTCTCTCTCTCTCTCTCTCTCTCTCTCTCTCTCTCTCTCTCTCTCTCTCTCTCTCTCTCTCTCTCTCTCTCTCTCTCTCTCTCTCTCTCTCTCTCTCTCTCTCTCTCTCTCTCTCTCTTCTTCCCCTTCTCTTCCAACTCCCTTTTTGTGCATGATAGTAGCTTGGTAAAGAGGTGTGAATGTGTGTAAGATTTCTCGGGTTGCTTTTTGCAAGCATGTATGAGTTTTTTAGGATGCTAGTTTAATGGAGGACGACATCTCCATGGCTCTCAATTGGAACGTCCTGACCCTATACTACCGACAGTCTCCTTGAGAATTCTTGCCAAGATGACAAGAAGTGGCTTAACAATTGGCCATTTACAATACATGCCCAATGCATGGGACAAATAATACGGAGCTCGAAGCACAGTAGGAAATTTTTGTGGTGTGGCTCAATAGTTTTATTTATCAAAAGCATTGTAAAGTCAAGTTTCTTGACAACCAAAGAAAAAGCAAGTTAACTTAGACTATTAAGTTTAGAAATGAGCCAATAAGAAAGTGCCACCTCAACTCATTTGGACCCAATTATCTAAGGGCCAAATTCTTTGTATTTTACGTTCTCAAATTTCATTTGTAATAGCAAAGAGTTGAGTTTCCTGCTATTTTGTGTTTTATGTGAATGCTTTGAGTGAGAGAGAGAGAGAGAGAGAGAGAGAGAGAGAGAGAGAGAGAGAGAGAGAGAGAGAGAGAGAGAGAGAGAGAGAGAGAGAGAGAGAGAGAGAGAGAGAGAGAGAGAGAGAGAGAGAGAGAGAGAGAGAGAGAGAGAGAGAGAGAGAGAGAGAGTTGTGAGGTGAATGTTTTTGCTTTATGCTTGATGCTTGCTTTTCTGTTATGCATGTTTGATGCCTAGATCACTAGATATTCTTAGTATCTCCTCTTGCCATAGATTTGCACCTATGCCGATTTAAGAGCCAAGCTTTGGATTTGCACTTATGAAGAACGGCTTCCAAGCTCTTTCATAGCTTGTCTCTCTATCTTCTTCTTCTCCTCTTGGCTGCAGCCCACAAACATAGGTTTTAGATCTTCACAAGGGCTTTAAGCCACCATAGGTAGGATTTCCCTTTTGTTGAAGCCTTGGAATCCAAAGAGGCCAAGAGCATTGAAGTGTACGGTGCCCACAAACATCCATGATGCAGTAGGATTAGATGTATTTTAGTTTCTCTTGAATTTTCTAGGATTCTTTCATAATGTTGATCCTCTGATAGAGTGTAGCATGGAGGCAACTTGACAAACTGCTACTCCCTTGTTCGTAGAGACATAGTTCTACCTTTAGATCACATCTTCCCCATAGGATCGATTCTCGACCTCCCTATCCTACAACAGAGTTGATCCTTCCTTTTACTTGTCCATTGCACTCAAACAAAGATGAAATCTATAGGATAGGTGGCAAAAATAAGGTTAACATAACATTTTGGTGCCATTGCCGAGGAATGGATGATGAGTATGAAAACTTAGCACTTTTGAGGATTTTTGGCTATTTTTGCTATTGTTTTTAATTAGTAATCTTCTCAATAGGTGTAGTTTGTTTGTGTGTGCCTTGCATTTTATTCATATTAAATCAAGATCTAGTTTTTATTGATGTTGCAAGGGGCGCAATTAGTGCGACTCTTTCTCCCTAGTAGGTGAGCCTTTATTTCAACAGACGAGTGTATAACACTTTGTAGCGAGCATTTTCAGAAACACTCTTCCGAGTCTTAAACACCTACCCAATGAACAGTTTTAGTTTTTGAAAGAAGTTTTGTTAGATGATTGAATGTTTTCGTGTTTAGTCATTGATTTCAATAGATGAGCTAAACACTCGTCTGTCTATTTTTGGTAAAGTAGAGCTAGTAAGTAAGGACAAAACTTGATTTCAATACTTGATAAAGATCACATCCATGATAGGAGATGTATTTTTCTCATGTACTAAAACTCAACTACGGAGATAGAAAGCATAATACTATTTAGAGAAACTAGTCAATGTAGACAATATGTAGTCTCTTCTCTTCAATTCATCCAAAAATGAGAGACATACAAAATGAGAAGGATTTTTCCTATTTATACATTTTTGCAGGCCTCATTCAAAACCTTCTAGTTTAGATTTTCATTTGGGCACATGCTAATCTTAGACATCTATTTACAAAAATTGTCTATATTCGACCACTAAACAGTTAACCAATAGAAATGCATTGTATGTTGAATAAACAATGAAAGATGACTGGAGGGATGAACTGGGCCCCTTTCTTGCTAGTTTCACATGTGTGAGAAACAAAATTTGATTCTGGTCAAATGTTTACTTTGGCTTCCAAATTAGTAAGTTGGTATTTGCTTAATTTTGACAACCTTTTTTCCCTCTGAATCTTGTCACCTTCTTCTAGCGGTATGTATCATCTCACGATCACCTCTGACATAATGTTGGAGCTTTGTAAGTGAAACCATGTTTGAGCCATGAATGAGAGCCTTGAGAGTCATGATGATTAGCTCTCTATGGTGGGATAGGGAGAAAGAGTGGGCATCATGAGGAGGGAGCTATTTCAAGAAGAGAGGGAGTGACTAATAAAAGACTGTGTGTTTCAAGAGACATTTGCATGATGTCATTTGCTGATATAGAGTAATAGCTAGTGAAGATTTATGTAGTTCCCACAATAATGTCCCTATTCTAACACAGTTGTTGTTGTGGATGGATGCAAGTGAGCATATTCTCCTCAACTCGAAGCTTTTGCTAGTTGTTAAGTTTGGTCAATATGATATCTTTGGTAAAACTAACTTTAATGCAAGGCCATAAGAGACCCTTCCTTGAGCAATAATATATGAAGCAATCCCATGATCAAATAGAAATACATGGAACATATCTATATAGATTGGATGTTGTGTGGCTCATATTGAAAGTATGACTTGGTGTTATGGTAGGCTAACCATGAAAAAAGCTTTCTACAAAGAGTTGGATCACGTTGCTTGGTGGTTGGTCCGGGCCACGCTTGTAGTAATGAATTGTGTGCTTTCTATTGACATGTGAACTATTTGGGAGGACATTGAAAAATTATTCAAGCCAAAAGAAAAAAAAGAGTACAATTCCTCTCCCCATTCCATGGTGGCTACTTATACTTGTGAGTCACCACTTGGGTGCATTAAGTGTATATTTCAATGAGCTCTTTGATGGTAAAGACATCCATCCATATCTATAAGTGTCTTCAATTTATAAGCTTCATATCATTAAAAAGAAAATCAAGACTATGAAGGGGGTGTTTATGAATCATATAAGGACCTAGACTTTTCTTAGTAATTTATTGCATAACATGGGTTACAATGTACCTATATGTGCACCCAACTTAGGTGCACATATAAGGAAAAATGATGCGATCTACTAAATCATGATTTGGAGAGAGAGAGTGAGAGAGAGAGAGAGAGAGAGAGAGAGAGAGAGAGAGAAAACAAAGGAGCTCATATGTTAATCCCCATCAAACTACCATCCATAATTGAGGTTTTGTACTTGCACAAATGAGTTTCACAAGAGAGAGATTAAGTTTTTTATGATAGTACTATTAAAAGCCATTTACAAAGCAATAATAAACTTTTATACACAAAGAAAGTTATGCTTACAAAAAAGAGAGAAAGGATGAACAAATATACAGTCATCTACTTGTGTTCATGGCAAATTTACAAAGCTTTCATAATTTGTTTATATAGATAGAATCTATGAAGTACCAACTTTCCTTCACGATTGACACTGGTCATTCATCTTTAAATTCTAATTCTAGTTCTACGCATGGTCAGGACTTTCAGATTTTTGGTTCCTAGGAATCATTGACTATTAATCAGGCTAATGAACTAGAGCAAAACTTGTAGGAAGAGCTATATCTAGCAATTTATAGGTCATTGTTTGTGCAAAGATCTGTTTATAATGCCGACATCAGCAATTCTAGGGATCCCTGAATGTAGCTTGCTGAGCAGCTGCATGTCATTTTTACCATTTTTAATATTCAAGGGTTGGCTCACTTGGTTAGCTTGGCATCCAAAGTTTCCATTGGAAACAAGATGCATTGTTACCATTTTTAAGGCAGGCCTGCAACCAATATAGGGCAGCTGCGTCAGCTTTATCATATGTAAACAAAGATCTAAATAGTGGAGAAGTAAAACCCTCAACTGACAATATAGGGGTCTGAGAGAGGAAGGCAAAAGCTGTCAGTATCTTCTTATGCTTCTACATTGTGTGGATAGATTTTTGTGTTGCAGGGATACCTGGTTGATTGGGTATTGCTGTCAGAATTGTACCAAAATAGCATATTCAAAAAATTTGAAGACAATCTGATGACTCGAAGGAACTAGTCCACCAAATTGACTGTCCTTGAGATGATTATATTGTTATTAGTGGAAAAATTATAACTTATCTGGCAGTCACCGTATTCACTTAAGATGCCAATAGTAGATAAATATGGTGGAGTTCTAGTTCAATATTTCAATGTTGTTATATTCTGGTAGATTTCTGATTTGATTTTATAGTTAGAAATGCAGGTCATGGGAAGGACTGCTGGATCAGATGTCATTCACTCGATGATAATACTCACAAAGTACCAAATTAATGGAGGCAGCAAACAATCCAGAGGCACACGTGATAGTAAATACAAGCTCTGATGCAGACTGGTATGTAGAAACCAATAATTTGGAAAATTACTTTGGCATGGAAATAGTGCACTGATGCGTGATTCAGTAACTATAGCTCTCTCATGCAAAGATAATTAGTAATAAGAAAGACTGCAACTTCGATAATCCACATAGTTCGATAATCTTTTCTGAGAGTAGACGAGTAATGTAGACAATGGTAGTCCCCCAGCGGCTAGATCATTTATGGTCACTTATGCAAGAGCTTCCTGAAAGTCTGTCAGCCAGCAATGAGCAAAAGTACCATCACATTGTATCTAAATTGAGCTGGAGAAAAGCAAGAGCTCGTATTGGCTAAAAGCTTTAGAAACATTAACAAAGAGCGCTTTAAGAACATTAACAAAGAGAAGCTCAAAGCTAAAATTTGTGCACAAGCTCCACGGCATGCTGACAGTTATATGAGTGTCAACCGGAAAGAGTATTTAAGAGAAGGTAGACACATCCTTAAGAATAAGAGGCTACAACTTAGGAGGACTCAATTTAACCTGGCCGTATGCAGAAACTACTGCTTATTTCCAGCTTAAAGATGGACATGTAAATACTCATGACAGATATTGGGTAGTTCTGGCTGCCTGAATATATAATGGAATTGTACAGCAACTCACTGTTTGATTTTAGCTTGAGCCTTGCAGTAAGTGATATGAAGGATTCTTCTCTGCAGTTTTGACAAGGAGCACAATAAGAAAGATCAAGTCATCTTCAAGAATCTTTAGCTGTGATTCAACAATGTCCTAGTGCTCGGATCAACACAACTACCCTCCGGAGATGACAAGAAAATGTAGAAGTAACTGTTGGTTCATGGATCGAGGTCATGGCTGGAGGTGGGAAGCTGGATGTTGGATACGGGCACCACATGAGGAGGGGAAGGACTGAGCAATGGCTTCTTTCCATATGTTTGCTTGTTGTTATGCATCCATACTTTCAGAACATGGCGCTTAACCCCCACATTTGCACAGAACTGCTGCACTGCAGCTTCGTCTTCCTTCTTGATTCTCCATCCAATCTTCTCAGCGAACGCCCACATCTTTTCCTTCTGGTCAGCGGAGAATTTTGTACGGAATCTCTTCCGCGTGGGGGACTCTGGTAGAGAGTAGACTTGAGGTCCATCCTGATCGTCTTCATCTATCTGCCTGTGGTTGTTCCATGGGATGATCATGGGTTGGCGTTGAAGATTGACTATGCTTGACGTGGGAAGAGCTACTGAGATATGTGTTGGGTTGGGTTGCTCGTCCTCTCTAGTGACCCCATCCTTGCTGGGTGCCTGGAGACATGAGAGAGATGGGTCTTCTCGCCTGTGGAAATTGCGATGGCAATCGCAGGCGGCGCATTTGAGAGCCTCCATTGTCCCCTCCTCTCCGCTGGGCATGAATTCCCCGCAGCCATCAGTAGCATGCCCACCGATGCTTGCTGCATGGTTTTTCAGGCACTCTCTGTAGCGCACCGAGCTTTTGAGCTTGATCAGCTCATCCGAAGGCATGCCGTTGCTGCTGCTCGACACCCTGGGTTTGGTTGATTCATGGAAGACGCCATAGCTGCTTGCTGGATTAGGCATTGCAAGATGTGTCTGATCTTGAGCTGCTAAATCCATTATCAAATCACACAAAACACCTGCGATCGCCTGCTTCTACACATTGATAAGGACAACAGACATCTATAGCTCTTTACTTCTCGTACTATATGTGCTGAAATTCATAGCTCGTTTCTGCCCAGAGGATGAAGGTTTTCTACTGCCATGGTACAAGCATTTGCCTTGAACAGGTTCTCAAAGGTAAAAGCTTTTTGCCCAAATGATCCACCACAACACAGAAAAATCAATATAATGATTTCCGAACAAAATTGCATGCAGCTCCTCATGCAACCACATCGATTCATTGGCTTATCCTTTGATATTACTCTAAGAAAACAGCCATGACAGAAGCACGGCAAAGTGTATTCGCTTGGTAGATCTTTTCAAAACAGTGATAGATCTTTGCAAAAGAGCAAACCAGCTCTATTAACCCCGCTGTGAGAGAAATCAGAAGCTTAAAAAGGCCAAGAAGGAAAAAGCCATGGCAGAAGCACAACAAAAGGTTAATTAGCCCGCTAGATCTTTGCAAACTAGCAAACAAGCTCTAATAACCCAGCTGAGATTAAGAAGCTAAAACTACACTTGATCTTAGTCAAAAGGCCAAGAAGGAAACAGCTATAGCCTATGGCAGAAGCACGACAGATGTTCAATCAGCCTGGTAGATCTTCCAAAGGAGCACTAACCCGGCTGAGACCTCAATGAGCTAAGACTAACCTTGATCTTAGCCAAAAGGCCGACATAGAAGCAGTCATGACAGAAAATAGCAAAGACTAATAATCCTGGTAGATCTTTGCAAAGGAGCAAATTAGCTTCAATCCAGCTGAGAAATCAGCCAGCACTACGCCTGATCATAGCCAAAAGACTCTGAAGCTTAAATCAGAAGCTAAAAGAGGTGAAGACAAAACCAAGCAATCAAGCTTCTGCGTGTCACCACAAACTTCACAAAAACCAGACCAAGCTAGTTCATGCAGCAGCAGCAGAAAGCCAGATTGCAGATGAAGACACAGGCTTTAGTCAGAATCAACAGCAGAGCCCAGCAGGCTTCAGCAAAAGTGAGCCTGATGTTAGAGTGATTTATAATCAGATGCAGACATGAATGGCAACAGTGCACTTTCAGCCGTCCCCAATAGTTCTCTACCACGTGTGTAAGTGACCTGTGAAAGTGGGTAGTCAGACCTGTTGAGCAGGTTGCCAGAAAGGAAAAACTAGAGAATGCCACTTTGCAAAACTGCCCAAAATAATCCCATTTGTAGGAAAGCTGCACAAACCCTACCTATATGCCTGAACATCACAAGAGACTTAGTCCCTGGATCCTGATTGGGTCATTTGTTTGGCCATGTGATGCCCAACTCCCCAACATGTGATAGATCTCACTTTCTGGCTAGATGCTTATATGCAACGATGATTGCCATGCTAGTAATGAGCTCACCCCCATCCAATGTGGAGACTGGTTGAGAGCTTCTTCCCAAATTTGTGTGGATCTAGTGTGAATGCCATGGCAACTATGGTTGCTATTGTCTAGGATTGTATTCATGAAACTCAAAAACTTGTGTGCTCTAAGTGGCTCATCCCACTTGCCTCACCAAGATGTAGACTAAGTTTCCCTTTGGCTTTATCATTGAAGCTCCTCTCACATTAGAAGCTTAGTGTAAAGAATAGACTCTCAAAGGGAACAAGGTCTAACTTTCGGTTTGCCTAGATGGATGTATGCCATGTTTCAAGGTAGTTGCATACCAAGCAATTGGAATATTCACTTGAATTTTAAACAAGAACATTGTGGGATACCACCACTTCAACATGACCTAGCCATAATGATAATATTCTTCATAGAAAATCATGAAAACAAAAAACTAGAAAGAAAATGTCATTGGACAAGATAAAAACAATATAATATTTATTTTCAAGGCTTTATAATCATAGAGCTATGGCATGGTAGTTCACATTTCTTTTGTCATCTCTGAATTCAAACTCTGATTTGAACTCTGCGCATAACTAATAATGGGTTCACACAAGATTGATGGCACATTCTAAAGATCACATTCACAATAATCATAGACTTCATTCATGCATTACTACTTGGTTATGGACATATAAATCGCAATACTAGCTAGAGAGAGAAAATAGACAATTCAGTCCAAGTGTGGACACTTCTGATCTTGGTCAAGAAGTGAGAGAGATACAAATGATAAATTATTTACCCTATTTATTGTGTCTTTTGTATGAATTTGAAAATCTAACAATTGTGATTGACGAATTGTGATTCCTTTATTTATCTTGGCAGATCATAAATATGTACTTTGTTATTATTAGGAAATACAATGATTCTTAAAAATGATGAATAATTCTTGATTCTTGATTGAGACGAGAAATTAAATCGATGATTTGAGAAATCTATTTCTCTTTGCTCTAATGAAAAAACTGAGGACGTGTCTTACAACCATTCTTGATGGAAAGTTTACTAGTCTTCTTATATTAGTAGAAGATACTCAACTACATATTATAGTCTATTTATGTTTGGGTACAATTTTCAATCTATATCTTCAGTTACTATGGAGACATATAATCTATTAGGATTCAAGTTTTTTTTTGCCACGATTCAACAAAAAGATAGCACATGGTGTGCTACCTTTTTTTGCCACTAGTTGAATGCTTATCATTTAGAATTGTGGTTTGGTACATAGTTAAAAATCCACAATGGAATCTCAAACTAAGAAATTTTTTGAAATTGAATTTTTTTATAGCCTCCAAAGATAGCACAACGGTGTACTTACAAGCTAAGATTCACTAGCTATGCTAGAGAGCAGGACTTAAGCTAGAAAGCAGGAAGAGAGAATGCTTAAGGAGGCTAAAGAGGAGCAATCATCATACACTGCATAAAGGAATACAATGCTGCCCTACATATACCCTCTCCCTGAATCAAATAGAGGATTTAAAAAAAGGTAGGGAAAAGGATTTGGAGGGAAAATAGTGCGCCCTCCCAATAGGAGGACCCCCACTCCAAATCAACGTGACCAGTCCTAAAAATATGACCAAATAGGGCCCAAGGCCAGTATATGAATAAAAAGGGCCCTTAGGCCTGCTTATGCATAATAACGAATAAAAGAATGGATATGACGAATGTAATGAGCCACGTCCATAACTCTCCCCTATAGAAAAACAAAGCCCTCCACCGGTTAGCAAGCATAATGACTATATAAAACAATAATGTAATCATGCTAAATATTGAAAAATCACGAACTAATGGAAATACTGATGGAGAGGACATAAGTTGTCACAATAGATATCCCAAAAGCTGTGTAAAGCAAGTACTAAGCAAATACTACAAAAAAAGAATAGTCATAGCTTTGAAGGATTTCAAATCATTCAAGATCCAATCCATGTCCCCGATCTTTGGTTACAATAAGGAGCAAACCAACAATCCTGCCAATGTAGAAAAATAAGCATCTACATACAAAATGAGATGCAAACTCTAAGAGATACTGATCAAATATGAACCAAAACATTTAATATAGTTTGCTGTCCATACAATTACAGCACCCTACTCTATTTCACGTGTGGATCCAAAAATAACAAAATATGAGCATTCTACACACGAGATTGCAAGATATCATCAAGAGAGTGCACCAATGAGTAGTAAAACCCAAAGAGAACCATGTATGATGATGAAATGAGAGAGAGAAGAGAGAAGATCCCTTTATCCATGAGTTACAACAATATATAATAGGTCCAAACCCTATTTGGCCACTTGGCTTTCCCTCCAAAATGTAAACCCTACTATTTTTGGGTCTAGATTCAATGTACCCAAAGTTCAAATTTGAATCTCTCTCAAACTCGACTACCAACTTTCCCACACTTTCAAAAAGTTTTTATCTATTTTAAACTAATATAACATCAAAAAGTTTATCTCTAAGTATAAAATGAGTTTTGGCCTCATATTGACAATTTACCAAAATATGACTAAACTTGTTGAAATCTCTCACACTCCCTCTTCAACTAGTTTTGGCATAGTTAACCATACTAATTTGATCCAACTTTAGAATGATCTCCATCCTAAGTAGAGGTCTCTTTTCTAATGTTCTAAAGTAGTTTCCATAATTGATATAGAGAATAGTGTCTAAATTGGAAGCTTCACTATTTATTACATCAATTCTACACATCAAGATATAACTAGAACATGAAGAACCAAATAGAATGTGAATAAAATGATTCCTCCATGTTTCAAACTTTGAACTCTCTGAAAAATTATAGCAACCAAACAATAAATGTGAGTAATGACCATTTTCTTGCTTGTCTCCTCCAACTTTGTCGTTTCTTGATATCTCTCCACCATAAAACTCCATGAATGAGCCTCTGTCTCCATCTTGCCACAAGATATCATCAACACTTGATGACTTGGCCATGAATGAGTAACATAATGAACCTCAAATAGCTTCAATTGCTTTAGAAAAACCAGCCAAGAATTCTAGTACATATTGCAAGACAATGTAGCTAGTTTGTCCATATCTTGACAATTTGCACACATTCACACGAAATAGCTGAAACATGAGATAGAACAAGTAAAGTAAACTTCAACAACACTTCCTTGTTGTTCCTTTGACCTTACTTGAGTTTAAAGACTCTTGCAAAAACAGATCCATAACATCTTTTCCAAATAACCTTCCTTTGATGCTCTTGACTAGGCTCCAAATTGCCACCTTTCCTTTTGTGTTGTTGAAGTCCTTTGAGACCAACCTCTTGATCTTCCTCTTGACCATCAAAGTCATTGAACAAACTTTTTTTTCCAGATCCATAACATGCTTTTCCAGCATGAAAACATTATCCACTTGCATAACATCATCTACACAAGAAGATTCTCCAAAACATGTGAGTAAAGCAAAGTGAGTCTCTTCCACTTGCTTACCTTTCTCTTGATCATCAAAGATATCAAGGATATAAATATCTTCAGACCTGACCCTCTAGAAATACTCCCTCTCAAACATATGATCTAGATCCAACAAGATCGAATTTCCACAAAGGTTAGTGAAAACAATGTCATTGGTGGCACCATCATAAATCAAAAGATAGATTCCAAACTTTCCATCCAACATGAAGTAGAGTAGGTGAAGATGAGTATCAAACCTAGTAAATCCAGCCTTCTTGAGTCCATAACAAACCTTAATAAGCTCACCAATGAGATCTCCCTCTCCTTGAAGAAATTGCCTCTCGATTTTCTCCATGTAGTCTTCTCCAACCAACCTTTTGCCTTCTTGATCATGAGTGATTAATTCACAATCATAGAATCCTTTGAGCTGTTGAAGAGATGTGATATCCATGCCTTGGCCTTCCAAGAACCAATCTTCCATTGCTCTTTCCTTCATAAGGCTCCTTGTTAATGATTGCATCATAAAAAGTAGAAACCTCAAAGACATTAGAAGCCATGCAAAAAATGATTAGTACCTTCAACATAAGGATGATTGAAGCACTCTCTTTTTTCAAACAAGAACTTCTACTCAATGATTTAGGAAATGACTCGTATGATAATGATTCTTCCTCACTATCATTCACAATGACATCATTCAAAGTACATCCTACTTTGAATACTTCCTTGTGACTATCTCTCTCACCAAGTCTCTTGATAGAACCATTTAATCTACTCTCTTTATGAAGACATGTGACTCCACTTGCTGCAAAAATGAATTTCTTGGACTCATCACAAAATAATGTAGAAAAACGATCTCCTTCATGCATGCACTTAGCAACATCTTTTTCCATATGATCAAAGAAATCATTAGCGACAACCTTTTCCAAGGAAGAACCTTCACCTCCATTGATGAAGTTAGATCTTTCCGTACCTTTTGCATGCTTGCACTTGCAATAAAGAACCATTGAAACACCATTATTATCCTCAAGACTACCCAAGTTAGCACAAAGATGAACATCTCCGAGAAGCATATTAGATCTTGACCTAGATCTAGCATAAGGAAGCTTGTTAGACTTTGCATAAGATCCACCAATCTTATTGATGCTAAAAGGGAACTTTGGAAAATTGAGACCAATCTTCTTTTCCATTCCATCCTTTTTGTTAGCCATAACAAAAGCATTAAGCTTGAAAAGTCTACCTTGTCTATTGCCCCTAGAAACCAAGATTTCTTCCTTTGTAATGAAACAAGCATCACCACCAAACTTTACCATGTATCCTTTCTCTATCATTTGACCAACACTTAGTAAATTCTTTGAAAGTGAAGGAATGTAAAGAACACCATCAAGTCTTGTTTTTCTACTAGTAGAGAGACAAATAGGAATTGAACCAATACCTTCAATCACACACTCACCACCATTGGCCATGTGAATTTCTTTCTTGGCTCCATCATAAGTGACCAAAGAAGTAAAGAACTCCTTGTGACTAGTCATGTGTGAACTAGCTCCACTATCAATCCACCATGAATCTTTGTCACATGCACTTGATATTAGACTTGAAGAACACATAAAAAAGGAATCACCACCACCTAGATCCTCATCATTAGTAGTAAAGTTGATTTGCTTGCTACCTTCATCTCTTTGTTTCTTCCGAACATTCATTAGCAAAATGGCCTTTGATTCCACAATAAAAGCATTTCAACTTAGACTTATCTTTCTTTTTGCCAAAGGAGAAAGTCTCACCTTGATCTTGCCCTTTAGACCACTTGCCTTTGCCTTTGCCCTTGAACTTGCCTGTGATGAACATAGCCTCCTCTTTATAATGAGATGTCGATGTAGATCCACTTCCTCTTGATTGAAGCCTATACTCTTCATTCACCAAGATCTCTTGCAAATCCACAATACTTGGCAAAGTCTTTTGAATAGCAAAACTTTGAACAAGATTAGCATGATCATCCAGCAAGCCATTAAGTATAACTTGAACAAGTTCTACCTCCTTAACGCTTTCATCAATACATGCTAACTCATCATTGAATGCTTTAACCCTCAAAACAAAAGCATGAGTAGTGAGATCTTGATCAACCTATGATCTATTCTCAATATCATGATTCTTGCCACTTCCTAAGATTAAAACAAACTCAAATGAAGTTCAGTAACCTCACAAACTAGAGATCCAATCAAAATTAGGGTTTTGACAAAATCACAAAAAATTGAATATTTCAAATTCTACATGCAATTTCTAGAAGCTTGATATATCTTCTTGTAGCCTCCAATGAGACCTTAATAATGCACCAAAATTCGGCTAATTCTAGTAACCCAAGTGTGAAATTGGAATTGATCAAGTATATAACCCTATATTGAGTTTTGTCCTACAAAAGATCAATTCTACACATGCAAAAATGCTGATTTTTGAGTAGAAATCAATCTAGCATGCTCTAGCATTGGTAACTCCTCCAAATCCTTGCTAAAGATGGCTGATCCTTTCATAACCTGAAACACAATAGCTTTAATACCATGTGAAGGATTTCAGATCATTCAAGATCCAATCCATGTCCCTGATCTTTGGTTACAATAAGGAGCAAACCAACAATCTTGCCAATGTAGAAAAATCAGCATCTACATACAAAATGAGATGAAAACACATTGTTTCAAATATACCATGTAGATTTGAAATGTTGACTAACACAAGGTCCAAGTTTTGTAATACTCAACTTGATTAGTGTGCATAATGAGAACATAGTTAGAACAAGTATTATGTAAACTCAACTTATGACACAAATGATATCGTATGTTATTATAAACACATAAAGTTGGAATGTAAATTAACATAAGGTCCAAAGACCTTAAGATTCTATTTGTTAGTGTGCATGTTCATAAGTGATTGTGTACAATGGGATGAGCCATCCTCCCCCTTCTAGCTAAGGAAGCTTAACCATTAGGGATTTAAATAAGCAAGCTAGATCACATTAGCATAAAATCTTAAAAGTTTCATAGTTCTTAGAATGTAAGATGTAGATATATAAGCTATATTAGTCATTTCAAGAAGATCTAAATCCTAAAAGATTAAACTTGTTAGGATTCAAATATTCAACTAAAAAAGTACTAAACTCTTATGGCTAATTTTGATTAGAATTTAAAATGTACATAGTAAGCTGCATGAGTCACTTGCAAATGACTTTAAATGTTCATTAGTATGGTGCATATGATTTTAAATTGTTGCCTTCAAAAGGTGTAAACAACTAGTATTTTCCATATATGTTAGAATTTAATGAATTCATAAAAATGCAAATGTATAGAGTATCTAAACACAGAAATAATTACTAACGATTAATGTGGTCGTGGCTCATTTATAACACAACAAATTTGAATGCAATATTAGTGTTGATATATGTAAGTACGTACTACTTCAATCGATGTAAATTCACACGTGTCTACAATTCAATTTTATTTCATGGAGACTACAAATTCTAGATGTAGAAAGGAATAGAAAATCAAGTGGAATCACCCTTGCACTTATGTATTATGTGAAAAAGGCTATTTGAAAATATAATGGATATAGCTTGTTTTGTGTGTGTGTGTGTGTGTGTGTGTGTGTGTGTGTGGAACCTAACAAACCTATCAATGCTTATCAATACACCATAATAATAATCAAGAGGTTAAATGTGAACACAAATTTTAGAAAGACAATTTAATAATAGCATAATTATGTAGCAACACAATATGTCAATTACTGAAAATATGCCTAATATGGTAAGATTCAACAAACTTTGTAGCATCTAACCACAATAAATTATGATTTTTGAATCCATAACTTACTAAAGTGAAGAAAATGTAAAAAGTGATTATATATAAGGCCATCAAAGTGATGAGAGAATACTCACTTTCACCAATCAACACAATATTTATTAGCACAAAGAAATTGAGTCAAAACTTGTAGGATCTGCTACATACTGTTAGAATTTGTACAAGCTAGTTTGTAATTTCCACTTGAAAAATATAATTTTGCCATGATGTGGAATGTCACACGTGCCAACTAGGTTAGGATCTTTGTAATTATGATTATTCTAAGCCTAAATTTGTTGAGGCACCTTTGGAATGAGACGAAAATGTACATAGATAAGCTAGAGATTTTGTAGGAGCCAAAAATAATAGTTTTTACCTTGTTAAAGGATCCCAAGATCTAGACCCCCAATTAGGGTGGATATTTTGACCTAAAAGATTAGATGTTAGGTTTAGTTCATGAATGGATCATAGGTAACCCTAAACCCTTGGATCCGAGCTGATTTTGTATATATCCATGTCGGATTTCCCAAGCAATTTGATGAGAAATTCGAGATCTACTTTTGTGACTAGTTTTTGTTTACAATTTGTGTGATGTTTGCTATGATCATATGCTTTCTTGTAATCAATCATTGGATCTAAAGGTGTTGGTACTATTCTCAGGTCTGATCAGGCCATACTATCACACATGTGAAGTATTTTGCATGATTTTGGAGCCACAGAGTAGAGTTCAAGTCAAGATAAGCTAGTAATTGCTAGATTGTTTTGTGTTCTATCTTTGTGATCTCAATTGGATCTTAATTAGGACCTGATGCTTTCTCCATAATTTCTAAAGTCCATTGGAGTTTATTTGCTGTTATTGTAACATGGTATTAGAGCCAAACCAAGAAATGAGCTATGGGTCATCAAAATTAGCAAGTCTTGTGGCTTCTACTAGATGCCACTCCAAGCTTGAGCAAGCCTAAGAAGGATAAGTCAAAAATCAAGTGCTACTAGAAAGATGGGGCATTATGCATCTGAGTGCTTCAAGAGGAAGCAAGCCCAAATCCAAGCAGATCTAGGCCAAGAGGAAGATAAGAGCTCACATGATGTTTTCATCTACAAGCATGAAGCAAGAAGACTCTAAAATAGATAGTGGGGCTAGATCCCACATGAGAAGCAAAAGGCATTACTTCTTGACTTTTTCACCTTATGATGGTCCTATTAAGTCAATTTTTATAGCAAATGATTGTGCTTGTAAGATAGAAAGAATAGGATCTATACCTTTGTGCTTGGGATCTTCAAAAAAGATCAAGATAGATGTTATGTTTGGTCTTGACTATCGTAAAAAAGTGTGTGGGCGTGAGCGGCAGTGGAAGCTCGAGGATTGGAGCGCGGTGTGTAGGAACGGAAACGCAACAATTAGCAACATAATTATTCAAGTAGAAGAATTTATACAGAATGCGCAAATGAATGACGCATGTGCAGTAGTGAGACAAAAATTGCACTCTGATAAAAATATATCAACACTGAATACAATAGCTTGAAGTAATAAGTTCAGCTTGTTGAGCGTCATAACGCTAGCTACAGAAGAACTCTGATTAAAAGAGAGAAGATCGATTAGCTCAAATTAACACTTACATAGCTTGACTTGGTAGATAATATATAGATTTACAAGTGTCGAGGAACAAAATATCTTACAAGCCTTAATGATATTTACGCCAGTCTTTGCATATGTACAAAGTTGGTAACCACCAACCGCCTTTGAGATATTTGATTGTCCAGCTGTTTTAGGATTGTTGATATGTTGGCGACGTCAGTCAACCAATGTAGCAAAATGCGAAAAAGCTAAAAAACCCAAAGGTGCCCTTAGACTGAAGGTTTTCAACCTTGAAGGTGCCCTTACACTAAAGGTATGTAAATCCCTAAGGCACCCTTAGATTCAAGGCAGCGAAGAAGGCGAAAAAGGCAAAAAAGCCAAAAAGTGCTTTACATTGAAGGCAGAGAAGAAGGCGAAGGTGCCTTAAAAAAAAGGCAGTGAAGAAGGCAAAGGTGTCTTAGATTACAGGCAACAAAAAGACGAGAAAGGAGAACGTGCTTTAAAAATGATTTCTAAGGCATTCTGGCCACTTGGCCACTGTGTCGTATTTTTCGCGAGTGCAAAAAGACGAAGGAGGCAGAAAAAGCAGAGGTGCCTTAGGAATGGTTTCTAAGGCATATGGGCCACTTGGCCAGTGTGTCGCATTCTTCGCTAAGGAGCGAAAAAGGGCAAAGGTGCCTAAAAAATTGTTTTAAGGTAAAAGAAAGAAAAAATGTGAAGGTCCAAAAACATGACTTGAATGATTTTGTTTAAGGTTGAGCATAAAACATCTAACACTTTCTTTTAATGTGGATCCTAAAAAACTTTGAACTTCAGATTTAACATATCATTAAATCTGAGATGTTGCTCTTTTGATAGAGTTTTTGTGAAGTAATCTGCTGCCGTGTAGTTTGTTCTGCAGAAGATCAATTCTACTTTCTTATTGTGCACTTTCTCTCTAAGATAATGATACATGATTTCTAGATGTTTGCTTTGAGAGTGAAATCTCGGATTGAGAGAAAGTGTTATTTGTGTTTTGATTGTCACAATAGATTGTTGTAGAAAGTGTTTGTATAAGATTGAGGTCTACAGGTAGTTGTTTGAGCCAAATTGTCTCTTTGGTTGCATTTGTAACAGCTATGTATTCAGATTCCGTTGATGATAATGCAATTGAGGTCTGCTTCTGGATGTTCCATGAGATTGGGCCTTGGTTGTATAAAAGTACAAATCCAGAAGTTGATATTATGATGTCGACATCTCTTGCCCAATCCGCATCTATGTAGGCTTCAAGGATGTTGGCAGTTTGGCTGCCTTTGTAGTAGATGCTGAGAGTTGTCGTTGCTTGAATGTACTTCATGACCATTGTTAGCGCTTTCCAATGAGCTACGCTTGGATTTGACAGGAACTGGCTGAGTGTACTGAATGAATATGCAAGGTCTGGTCACATGTAGATCATTGCATACATCAGTGAGCTGCTGATGGATTGTGGGTAAAAATTGCCATTACCCAATTTTTGTAGGCTTCAGGTAGACTTGATAATAGATTCATGAGTGCATTGGAATCTTCTATGACTGAGCCAATTGCAGTATCTGCTCCATAAGATTTTTGAGGGTGTTGAGGTGGCTCAAAACACTATCTACATCAAACATTCTGAGGGTGAAGAATTTCTTCCTAAAATAAAGCTTGGAAGTAACGTCTTTAATGTCGTAGAGAGTTGCTAGGATGTCCCGTGCATCCTTAGTTGTTTGAACAGAACGTATGTGGCTGATCTGAGTGTCCTTGATGTTGAGGGTGATCATGGCAAATGCTTTGTCATCTCTTAGTCTCCACTTGGTGATGACGGCTGCATCACCTTCTAGTTTGAGCTCTGTGCCATCAACGACGTCCCACAATTATTTGGCTAGAAGTATAACCTTCATCTTGAATTTCCAGATATGGTAGTTATCTCCATCGAGTTTGTCAATGAGACATGAACTAGATGATGGATCCATTCTGGTTGAACGAGTTCATTGGTAGAAACAGCGACTGTCAGAATACTGTTGATTGCGCGTTTGCTAGAAAGATGTTTTGATAGAAACAAGATTGATAATCCGTAATAGAAATGTAGATTACTAAAATGTCTGCTCTGATAGCATGTCATAAAATTGTGTGTGGGCATGAGCGGCAGTGGAAGCTCGAGGATTGGAGCATGGCGTGTAGGAACAAAAACGCAACAATTAGCAGCAGAATTATTCAAGTAGAAGAATTCATATAGAACGTGCAAATGAACAACACTTACATAGTTTGAATCAGCTAATATATAGATTTACAAGTGTCAAGAAACAAAATATCTTACAAGCCTTTAATGCTATTTACTCCAGCCTTTGCATATACAAAGTTGGTAACCGCCAACCGCCTTTGGGATATTTGGTTGTCCAACTGTTTTAGGGTTGCTGATAAGTTGGCGACGTCAGTCAGCCAATGTAGCAAACGCGAAAAACCCAAAAAACCCGAAGGTGCCCTTAGACTGAAGGTTTGCAACTCTTGAAGGTGCCCTTACACTAAAGGTATGTAAATCCCTAAGGCGCGCTTAGATTCAAGGAAACAAAGAAGGCAAAAAAGCTGAAAAGGCCGAAAAGTGCTTTACACTGAAGGCAGAGAAGAAGGAGAAGGTGCCTTAAACAAAAGGTGGTGAAGAAGGCGAAGGTGTCTTAGATTATAGGCAGCAAAAAAGGCGAAAAAGGATAACGTGCCTTAAAAATGATTTCTAAGGCATTCTGGCCACTTGGCCATTGTGTAGTATTTTCGCGAGTGCAAAAAGGGGAAGGAGGCGGAAAAAGCAAAGGTGCCTTAGGAATGGTTTCTAAGGCATTCTGGCCACTTGGCAAGTGTGTCGCATTTTTTGCTAAGGAGCGAAAAAAAGGCGAAGGTGCCTAAAAAATTGTTTTAAGGTAAAAGAAAGGAAAAATGTGAAGGTCCAAAAATATGAAATCGGCCTTCGGTTTTTCAGGATGCTTATTACTTGAACGATTTTGTTTAAGGCTGAGCATAAAAAATCTAACATTGACTTGTCAAGAGGAGCTTTGTTTTGTTAATCTCTCTCTCCTATATAGGCACATTCACTAAAATTTTGCTTCCTCAGCCTTGGGCTCTGATGATGACAACAACTCTTCCTCCTCTTTCCTCGACCACTGTTACCAATTTTCAATCTTATTTTCTCAAGTTTACTCATTCTTTTTTTCTCGTCTCTACGCTCCCCTATTAATCAAGTCCATTTTTTAAGTCCTTTCCATGTGAGAGCTGACCTTTTGGACCAGTGGTAATACCATTTCCCCTCTGAGCCCCTTTGGTTCTCTAAAGCTATTATCATCAATTCCAAGCCTTACTCTTATCCATAAAGGTTTTGTCACCTGGGATCACATCGTGAACTTTATATACTTTCTCAACGTTTCTCATCTTAGGACTGAACTTGGACTCTCTTCATGTGAATCTAGCTTCCTCTCCTTTGCCTTCATTCATGGAGACCTTGGACCTCTCTCTACCTCCCTCTCTATTAATTGTGATAATAATTGGATCTTCAAGGCCATGGATAAGACAAAAAAAATCTCCTATTTTTCTATCTACACTACAACCAAAGAACCTCTTTTTACCTTCTCTTGGTTCAACTCTAAGTGAAAACTTTTCGGTGGAAGGCTAGATTCTGTTGTACCCATAAAATCAAGCCTAGCAAGTATAGAATATTCTCACTTAAAATTCTCCAACTTTCTCTTATTGTTTGTGCCAATTACAAAGGTAAACTGGAAATGTATTAGAGTTACTACTTTTTGGACCATTTGGTTAGATAGAAATAGCAGGGAATTCGGGAATGGTGATTACGTCATCTCCCCCTTACTTCATTTTAAGGAGGCGGAGAAACTCTCTCATCTGTAAGCCTTCTGCTCTTGTTTTTTTACATTGTAATTTCTATAGAGTCTTTAATTTACAGTTAGTTTTTTCGAGAAAAAAATTCTTTTGTAATAAACATTTATTTTCTTGAATGTCCACATTTGTGCAATGGAGCGGAACTCCAGAAAGTCACTACTAGTAACATCTTCGTCAAGAGTCTCAACGCAATGAAGCTCTATTTTGCATTTCATGAAAAATCTTAAGAAGAATGAAAGGCTATAGTGATGAAATATATAGAAGTTTGGCTGAAAAAATGACTTTGCACTAAATAATTTTCATCTCAAAAAATCATAAAAAGCTTTCAAACTCAAACTAACAAGAACACTATTCACAAATTAAACATCCAAAAATTTATTGGACACTCCAAGTGTAGCTATAAAAAGTAGAAAAAATTCATAATCAAACGTGAGGAAGAATTATCAGGTCAAGGTAGAACTTGAAAAAAGAACAACCTTATATGCAAGACACACAGATTTCACAAATGCAACAACAAGCACCAAAAAAGTATGTGAACAAAGGACATTATCAGGAGTAGGATGTTTATCTAGTTACTAGGATGTGGCGCATCCATGCCCCCATGCATAAACTCATTTGCACCCACGCATAAACTCAATTGCACAATATCATATATGTGGTTGAAGTATGTGCAAAAATAGTAGCCATTTCCAAACCACCTAAGAGTGACACTATAAATGCATAATTAGCAAAATGAAAAATACTGCATTAAATCATCTAAATAACAACTTGGTTATCAAGGCAAATTTTCCTCAAATCAAAACCATTGGGAGCATTTACTTGGCTACTCTATGCAACTTTTAACTTTTATGGCTGTCAACTTTCTTGGTGAAAAAGGGAAGAGAGTACTCCAATCCCTCTAATATAAGGCCAATGGATAACTCTTATGCCCCAAACCTTCTCATTTTAGAAAAAAAATCAAAAAATACAAAAGATTGTGACAATATGAAAACATATATCCACCCTCATTGTAAAGAGGCCCTATCATTTTTTTATAGGTGGAGAATTAGTATATATAGTCATGCTTTTTATTTGACAACCATCCAAGTTTAACTTCTCATAAACAAATGTTTCAAAAGATTTGTTGAGTCACATTAGCTCAAATGTAAGTTCGTCTTTTATACTACAAAAATGATGTCATGGTGATGTTAGTAACCTATTAATAACTTAAATCAAATTTACTCCACACTAATGGTTAGTATGTTGGCACATCAAATATGTCACATCAAAAATACTTTTTGCTGAATGCAATGACTTGGAAAAATGACTAGTGGATTACTTTACATGATATATGTGCCAAAGAGACAAATAGTCAAAGGTTTTTTTTTAATGTGATGAATTTCTAATCTACTACAATACCACATGTAAGTTTCAAAATATCACTAAGCTCCTTATCCTAGTGCCATGTAAAGTTACATGACAATTTTCATGTCAATTCATATAGAGAGTTGTGAAAATTAACTCATCAAAGAAAAATACTTAAAAATAGAACAAAAACAAGAGGGTGTGTGTGTGTGTGTGTGTGTGTGTGTGTGTGTGTGTGAGAGAGAGAGAGAGAGAGAGAGAGAGAGAGAGAGAGAGAGAGAGAGAGAGAGAGAGAGAGAGAGAGAGAGAGAGAGAGAGAGAGAGAGAGAGAGAGAGAGAGAGAGAGAGAGAGAGAGAGAGAGAGAGAGAGAGAGAGAGAGAGAGAGAGAGAGAGAGAGACCTAAGTAAAACAGCATATTGATTTCTAGAGAGTGCACAATATAGTTGTTGTAATAATAGATTATATATATTTGTGGTAGTTAGCCAATGTCGTCTTTGAAAATAACCAAGCATGAACGATAATTTTAATAATATCACTTCTAGATAAAGATCTATATTGGCACTCAAAAGAAACATGCTACCTCCAAAAATGTCTGACACAGTGAATTGTAGGATTTTTGTTAGTTCTTGTGCACTGCATCTATCCTAGCTTGTTGAAGCTTTACTTCTTAAATTCCTATGTAGGAGAATGTTGTAGAAAAAATTCCAACTTGAAAATTTGAGGCCTAATGTGGTAGGCTGAGTTCTCGTTGCTAGATATGGTACTTTGTTAAAATTTGTCAATGAGAAGCACAAGCACCAAACTTGACTCTAATTGAAAATTACAAATGCAATGAGCCACAATATCACACTATAGCTTCATTATATCACCAACATCTTTAAGGTTCTTTTCAAATATTTCACAAGAGCTTTACATCTAATCAACAAGATGCCAATAACCTTTGTTCATGTGCCCATACATACTACATAAGAAAGATCGCATACTTGTGAAACTAGTGAAGATTGTCTAGTTCCCATTCATCCTGATCAAGAGTGCACATTGATTAGATAAGATGAATAGATGAACTTAATCTATTAGTGTACTTGGGGGAAATATTCTAGAGGCACATTTGTAGGTATTTTATATTGAGAGATTTGGAAGATTGTTGAAGCTTATTTAATTTGTGAGACAAAATCCATTGGCAAGGTGTTTGGTTGTTATAGCTAGATAATGGAAGCTTTTCACATTGATGTATCATTCTTATTTGAAGTTTCCATGACCTAACACAAGTGTATGAAGCTCAAATGTATTGATTTATAGGTTTCATGTGTATTTGATTCAATCTTCATGTCATTTGATTTCCTTTGCTAAATGAAAGTGCTTGTCTAACATTGTCAAAAATTTGTTATCTACAATTGCTTTTGTCATAGATCACTAATATGTTATTGTTTTTAATCACATATTTTCACATGGTGTCATAGATCTGATCTAATAATTTAGTAGATTTATGGACTTTGAATTCCAAGTTTGTAGGGTGCTTGTCAACCTTATGATCACCCAAGGATCCAACTTACAAGAATACCAAAAGGGCACTCCACTGAACCAAACCACCCAACTATGTAGAAGCTCAAGATAAATCACTAAGAGCCTCAACCCCAAGCCATTCGATGTGAATACCTAAAGAGGGAGAGAGAGGAGCCATGAGCAACGCCTACAAAATGGGAATGTAAAGGGGAAAACTTCCACTAGGCTATAAAGCCCAAAGTGGCCCATGCATGTGACCATGCAACCTCTATATTGATTAGTCTCACTCTAGGTCCAACTGATAGTCTCTCAGCCTGGCCAAGGGTCAGGGTGCAGCTCTTCTTATCATTCAGAGTACATCAGTTGCTACTCCTCCTGCTCCATCTATGGGTCCTCTTCCTCAGGTGTCCATTTCAGCTACCAGTTGTCAAGGTGATCTACCTCAGTGTCCTTGGCATTATTGGTTGTCCATTCTAGCTACCGTTTGTCAGGATGATCTACCTCAGTGTTCTTGGCATTCTTGGTTGTTGCATGATCTCCTTATACTTCAAGTTCCTTGGCATTCCTGGTTACTGCATATCTTGCCGAGTTGTTTTCTTTGGGTGGTATTCTTGGGCCATTCGACTGGCTTTGGATACTTCACTTGTTGGGGTCATGCACTACGACATTTTCTTATGGCATTCATGGGTTATCAAAGTGTCTTGAGCGAGTTTCCTTCTACGAGCTGCCAGTGAGGATGATACTCCTCGCGATCTCACATTCTCTACAGAGCCAGAGCTGTTCCTTTTCTTTTGCCAGTTGCCATCCATTAGTTTCACCTTCAGCATACTCAACGTCGCAGACGGATTCAGTTTTTAGTACAATGGGATGGTCATCCTCTTGAGGAGGCCACTTGGGGGAGGTTCTCTACTCATGGGTGCACTGTCTTGATGATATCTTGCAATCTTGTGTGTAGAATGCTCATATTTTGTTATTTTTGGATCCACATGTGTGAAATATAGTAGGGAACTATAATTCTACAAGCAGAAACTATATTTTATATTTTGGTTCATGTTTGAAATTTCAAAAACTCATGTAAAAATATTGTAACATTGGTGTAAAGACCACTAGGGAAAACCCCTAAGATGAGGATAGGAAAACACAAGAAAGACTATGGAGCAAAACCACCCAACCAATCCTAGATCCCTCCTAGAGAATCCTCCTGGATCTGGCCCCCAAGCCATGCCATGTGATAGGAAGAGAAGATGAGTTCAACAGGTAACCTAGACCAAAGTCGTCGACGAGAAACTCGCTACCTATGCATGTACCTCTAAATAATTGGTTCTTTCTAGATGTTCCAGATTAAAGTCTTATGTACTTTATAAACCATGGACAAAAGTTTTTTTTTTTTTTTTTGTGGTCACTAGACTTTTGAATCATGCATGTATATCATAAATCTAATAGACACATTATGTACAATATGAAAAGCAATGCTTAAAGTTGGAAGATCAACAACCAAAGCTCCAATACAATGTTAAAATTTCAAACACTAATGGAAACCTTTAAAGGGTCAAGACCAAACAACTTTGAAAAACTTGTAGATGCAAAACATGCCAACTAGCAATCTACTATGCATCATGACCTTGCTTTCAAAAATAGAAAGGATCCACATAAGATTGAAAGCTTGGTTTTAGTAGATGATAAACATCACATCCATGATATGATATACAACTCTTTCATGCAATAAATATTTGCTATATATATGTATATTTGTGTGTGTGTGTGTGTATACATACATACGTATGTACGAACATACAAACACACACACACACACACACATGAAAATTCACACGTGTGGGAATGCCCTAATGTGTGATAATGATCTCCTAAGCTTTGTGTTTGCACTTTAGATCAACTATAGATTGATAATCAAGGTCTATGTCAGAAACTAAGGCAAAATTACAAATCTACATGCATACAAACACAAGACAAGTACCTTCACACGTGTGGAAGTGTACTCAAGAAAAAACTAAGTATGAAAATTGCTTGCTCTATGTTGGATTTATCTCCTCTACTCTCCTAAATCCTATGTTAATTTGCCTCCATTCATACTGCTGCATTTTTTTGTGTTGTCCCATAGTTTGAACTGTTTGTCACTACAGTCTGCGTTTTTACTTAGGAATTTCCACAGACAAAAAATTTGACATTGTTGCCTTTTCACCTTTGGGCCATCCTGAGCAAATAAGTGTTTGCAACACTTCCAGAAAAGCGATAGTTGCACAGTCTGCATAAATACAAGTAAATTTAAACAGGCAAAAAATGCGACAAAGTGTTGCAATTTTTGCATTTTCACCAGCGTCAATTTTAGTGAAGTCCGATGTTGCGGCCTCCTCATGCTCGTTCTATGCACTGTGCAATCAGATTTGACAATGACAGCAGCCACCCACGATCTCCTACAGACGGCACGACCAATTTTGTACCTTCTTCATCTGCACACCTGTAAAATTTGTGTATATAGTGAATACCTTTTCAGTATTCAAAATATATATAGAGAGAGAGGCAGAGAACGAAGTATGATTGGTAACATGTGAGATAGACATTGTAGATGCTTTCATGCATTGATTCTTTCTTTCAAACAGACTGTTAGTAATAGGTTCATAACCTTCACAGATTGTAATTAGCTTTGTGAAGCACGTGGTTATGTCCTATATTGTTTTGTTTTCACCCGAATTATTGACTTGTATATTTTATTATACTTAATCTGATACAACTCTGTTTGGTTCTGTGTTCAAATTCGTGTCAATATTGCAATGCTTTTTCATGTTTTGTCTAACTATCTAATTGATTTGTTTGGTTGTTTGCTCATCGCTTCCATTCCCAATGCGCATTAGAAGCTCTAAAATTATTATATTCTTGTATTCTCCTGCTAAGTCACCAGTAGTGCATGCACCGAGAGAACTGAAGGGACTGATCTACCTGATCTTCCTCATTTCTTTGACATCTCGGGTAGAGAGAGAATCTCACTATGGACCCTAGAGTAGAGAGAGAAAGTGGAATAGTCACAAATTGCCAAATCTCATATTACTCTCAAAAATTCAATACAATAGTGTAGTGAATCAATCTACAAGTCGTATCTCGAGGTAGTCCATGCTCAGTTCCTATTGGATGAGTGACTCAACATCTCTTCAATTTGATTGGACCCTTCTAATGAAACTCTCAATTATGATTGGATCCTTGACTCTTTGCCAACACATTGACTTTGGTCACTCATTATATCTAACTTTGACACTTGTAGAGAACCTAACTAGGTTGAACTAAATCATAATTGACTTTTGGCCTAATAATGGAAAAACATGTGTACTCGACTATTTGACCTCTAAAGCCAAAAATGTCCCTATCAACTACATACACCAAGATGCTTGACTAAAAAACTTTATCAAACTCCTAAAGTCAACATAGATATCTTTTTGTGTTTTTCACACTCCTAAAAAGTTATCTATTCTAAAAAAACATGGATCTTGGAATCAATCCAAGATTAGATCTAAGCTTGATGAAGGAGCTCTTGAGTAGTGGCTTGGTGAGTAGATTGGCAATACATGAAGATGAATCAATATGATCTAAGTGGATCTCTTCTCCAATAAGCTCCTCTCTCACAAAATGTGCAACTTCGATGTGCTTGCTCCTTGCATGAAATATTGGATTGTTGGCAACAGCTTGGGCCGAGATTGACATATAAAAGCATAATGTAGACTTATTGGCTCCTCAAAGGATCGTTCATCTCCCTTGTTAGGATCTTTTACAATATGGTCCATTGGTGTATCTATGCTCTTACAATTCTCCATATGGAATTTTTTCAGCATTGATAGAGCATATCTAGATTGACATATAAAAGCATAATTATCATGAAAGTCAATCTCTAGGCCTAAAATATAATGGATCTCTCCTAGATCTTGGATTTTAGACTCACCTCAAGTTGCAACTTTAGTCTCTTCAACTAATTTGATGCAACTTCCACAAAGGATAATGTCATCTACATAAATGAGAAAAATGACAAGATCACTAGCAAGAAACGTTAGATACATGGAAGGATCATAGTCACTTAGGATAAATCCTAGTGAGATAAGAAAAGTGTTGAGTCTAGCATACCATGATCTTGGTGCTTGCTTGAGTCCATAAAGACATTTGAATAGCAAGCACACTTTTGATTCCTCCTTGATGAATCCTTGATGTTGTTCCATATAGATTTCCTCTTCAAGATATCCATTGAGAAATGCATTGAAAACATCCAATTGGAACACCTTCCATTTGAAATAGCAAGCAATAGATATGATGATCCTTATTGTCACCATATTTGCAATGGGTGCAAAAGTCTCTTCATAATCAAAACCATGGATTTGAGAAAATTCTTTTTCACATAGACTTGCCTTGTACTTGTTGATGTTGCCATCTTGGTTGTACTTGATTCAAAATACGCACTTGCAACCAATAATATGCTTGTTGGATGGAGGATCCACAAGCTCCCAAGTATAGTTGGTGATCAATGCATCATATTCATGCTTCATAGCCTCATACCACTCCTTGGTAATGAGTGCATCTTCAAAATCCTTTGGCTCCATGTGAAATGAAAGAGGCATAATTGGTGGAATCAAGATCCACTTGCTTGCCTTTGTCAATGTATGAGATCCTCTTAGGCTCGGATCACTCTCTCAAGGATCTCCTAGGTGAGAAAACCCAAGGAGACTCTGGATGTTGATCTTCATGAAATATGACATCTCTATTTTCAATCACTATTGAAGTAGAGAGTACAAAGACTCTATAGGCCTTCTTGGTGGATGAGTATCCAACCATGATCCCGTTGCACAAGCTTGGATAGTCCTTATTACTTGTTTCCAAGGGAATATGTGTGAAGCAAACACTTCAAAGACTCTAGGTGATCAACCTTAGGCTTCTTTTTTAATAGTACTTCATATGGTGACGTTCCTCCAAGAGCAAGGTGAGGGAGCCTATTACATAGATAGTTGGCACAGTTTATAGCCTCCCTAGAAGTCCTTTGGCAAATATGCTTCAATCCTCAAGGCTTTGACACATTCACACAAGGATCTATTCTTCCTCTCGGCCACCATTTTGATAAGGGGAATAGGCACAAGAGAACTTCCTTTTGATGCCTTCTTGCTCACAATAGTCATGGAATTTGTTGGAGATGTACTCTCCACCTCCATCAGTCCTAAAAGCTTTGATCTTCTATGAGAATTTTTTCTCAACATATGCTTTGAATAAGAGGAAATAATCATACACCATGGATTTTGAAGAAATAAGATATAACCATGTGTATCTTGTGTGATCATCAATAAAAGTCACAAAAAAAGTGGCTCCTCCCTTGCTTGTGCTTGATGAGAAATGTACATCCAAGTGGATCAACTCCAAAAGATGTGTACTCTTGATGGAAGATCTTGTATATGGCTTCTTGTGTGATTTGACAATAGCACAAGCCTCACATGGCTTGATCTCCTTGGATAGTGTCATTGGCAAGCCAATAGCCTTGGCTTCTTTGATCATAGAAAGCATGGATTTGTAATTGGGATGTCCCAATCTCCTATGCCATAACTCCTCCTTGGAAAGCTTGGTCACACAAGCAACATCACAAGAATTTGCACTTTCTCTTGGATCCAATTTGTATATGCCTCCAAATATAGATCCATGTGCAAGTATCTCATCATTTCTTCTTGATCACACAAGTATCAAGATGGAATTTCACATCAAAGCCACTATCAAGAAGTTGGCCAACACTTATAAGGTTCTTTGTAAGCTTAGGAACAAAATGAACCTTGTTGAGAGATAGAACTTTAGAAGATGCAAGCTTCAAGGGTATAGTCGCTACTCCTTCAATTTTGCACTCTTGATCATTTGTAGTGTATATAGACTTATTGGCTCCTTCATACTCACAAATCACACAACTCCTAATAATGTCCTCCTTTGCCTTTGGTACATATTCAAGTCTCAATTTCTCTTCATTTTTAGATGTTAATTACTTCACTTGACTTTTTTCTCTTTTTATCTCATGTCTCATTTTTGCAAAACTCTGCCAATTAAAAGTTGATTAGAATTCTCATGAAACCTATCTTTGTCCCCAAGTTATTATTCCAATCACTAAATTTCATCTTGTTAGTATTAGAGTTGTAAAAAAGGACAACTTTTTGTCTTGGGATATTTTATCATCCCTTAAGAACGACTTGCAATTTCAATGACTTTCAGCAATTTGACTTCAAATTTTAACATGACAATTTCATCAATGTTGCCTAACTGCATGCACTACACTACAAGAAAATCAAAATTGTTAAGATTTTTTGGATCCATCGCTATTCTTAATCATACAAAAAATATGAGCAAGAAAAATAGAGTAAAAGAATATAAAAAATATTTAATTGTAAAGACTTTTTCGCACCACGAAATATCTTAGTTATGATATCCAATAATATGCCCAGCCTTTTAAGATGTTGTGAGTGACAAATTTAAAATCATTTAAGCTGAAGAAAATTCTATAAAATAAACAAACTTGCAGTCATTTTACTTATGTTAAAATTTAAAATTTTGAGTGGCAAAATTTCCAATGTAATTTTACATGGTAAATTATTAAGCCATAAAAGTTTGTATAATAGTTGCTCAAAGTTTTTGTCAAAAGGACTCATATTCATCCTAGTTTGCTACAGCTTTGGTGATGAAATCTTGGCTCTACAACAATTCTCAATTAGGAATCTCCCAAAACAAGAGAAAAATAATAACAAAGGAGTATGCAAGCAATGAGAATGAAACAAAAAACAAAGGATCAAAGTAGGAAAAGAGAACAACCCTTGGATTATGCATAATTAATCGATAGTTGTCTTTAGCAAATAAGAAGGTGAAATACAATATGATCTAGAGAAGAACAAAAGAAGCATTATCACTGTTAGCCAATCATGTAAAGCGAACTTAAATCATGGTAAACTCATATCATATTCAAAACTAGTTAGCATCTTATAGCAATCAATGTCCATGTATCCTAACAAGCTAGTAAACTCAAATCATACTGTCTTTTTTGATGTTGATGACGCACATTATATCTGTCTTTCATCCACAACTCAATAATTGACCATTCTTTTAAGCCATTTATTTCTAATCTCCATTTATTTCTAATCTCATGCTCTCTTGCAATACCTTGAGAATTTCCATTACCCATAGGGTGATCTTCTATGAAATTATGTTATATCATTGTTGAGTGTCCACTAAAAGAGAGATAATATGTAAGCTTACATACTAAGGGTCCTTAAAATGTCAATGATTTGAGAGAAAAATAATAATCAAGGATAATACTATATATATAAAAAAATGTCAATAATGCTTATTGTTTAACAAAATTAAAAAAGAAATTCTCTTAATATGTAGTGAAATTTCTTGCCACGTTTCTACTTGGGAAAAGTTGTACATCATATGAGCTAATAAAATGACTAAAATAAGAAATAAATCAAAAAACTAGAACAAATTCACATAACCGTGCATTGAAATTGCATAAAAAAAAAATATAACCATGGGAAAATGCATCTTATTCATTAAATTCAATAATAAAGATATCAACATTGATTAAGCCATTTCTTGAAATGACACATTTGTAAACCTCATTTGTTTAGTACAAGCTACTTGTATGATGTTTACAATACAACCAAGATGAAATCATGATCTTTCTTGCATTGTGCATCTGATTTAGCCTTGAAAAAGTGCACTCATCCCACCATAAGTGCTTTTTGTGAAATTTTGAATTACCATGTGTGTTTTTCTCCCTAGTGGCAAGATGATGCCAAACTGATGTAAGACGAAAAAGAATGGAGGGTACATATGGATCAAGATTGAGAGTAGCCTTAAGGGGTCCACCAAGCACATAGTCAAAACTAGTTATGCTTGACAATAATATATAATCCATGACAATAATATATAATCTAGAAATCATCATAAGGGTTATATAGAATATTTGAATATTTTTTAAGTGATATCAATGTTAGAGTTGGCCATTTTCCTTGACCTTTGCAATAAAGTTTCATGTGCTGGATTGCTAGCTAGTCTACTATGTATAGTAAACAATTGATTCTACCTAGAAAACTCGAAGAGCATGGTAGGGTGAGCTTGGTTCTAGGTGAAACTAGCAAACTAAGACCAATGCAGCATATTCATTCTTCTATAACTTTTATCAAGTTTGTAAATTGGTGATACTATCAACTAGTTAACTACATGTAGGACCTTTATAATGATGACATCATCAACTAGTTATTTATGTCTTTAGCATAATGGTGATGAGGTGTGTACCATTCAATGAGCAATCTTAAAGTGTTATAGAAAGCCTCACATATTGTAAAGGCTCTCCATTGTGTACAACTTTTGGGTCTAATATTGAATTTGGAAATCTCTAAGATTCTTAAACCACATAAAGTGTCAAGGACTAGAAATTTTTGGAACATAACAATCATGTAGAGGCCCTTTTTTGCCATAGTAATCTCATTTCTCATTGCATCTTACGAGCTTGGAGCAAAATTTGGTGGTTGATTTTATAAAGGATAACGCCTGTTCACTTTATAGCACATAATGTCCTAGGCTCATGGTAGAGGTATTAAAAGCTCCATAAATTCTTGCAAAATATGAACAAAAAATAAGATGCTAACGTAAAAAATCATCATATATGGAGAGGGCAGTATGCCAATGTTCACAAATAAATCCATTTTCAATTGTAAAGACTTGGCAAACCATTTCTAGCTAACTTTCTTGTGTGGCCCACAATTTTACCTAAACTCCTATACAAACTTTTATGGGCCATAAACTACTTCTAAAAACAATTACTAACTTCAGACTCATAACCTTTTATGAGAGCCTCACGTTTGAAACTTCTTGAGAAAAGAATCAACTGGATTTGTATAATTTCCCAAGGGAATCCAATCTATGCACAATCTATTGCAACTCACAACTAAACATTAATATGATGCCTCAATTCTTTATGAATGTGAAATTTTTGTGTGAAATCGGCCATTTTTTCACACTTCAATAAAGGGAATGGTTTGGTATTTTACTTCTCATTTATGAAGTACATTAGATTACACAAAGAATGTGCTTGCTTAGAGAATTTACAACTAAATCACATAACTATTTGTTTTGACAAATTTCTTGTATTTCTTACCATCTTTCACAAAGCACTCTAGAAAAAATGTGAAACAAAATATATTTTAGAAGTGGTATGCTGACAAAGTATAAATCTTAAAGTCCATACAAATAATCAAAAGTAAATTATGGCTCATAATTTTTTTGGGAACATAAAGTCAACAACTTTCTCAACCATAAACTGACCTTTTCATTGGGTAAAATTGTGGCCATTTTACCTAGTGAAAAGATCACTCAATAATCCATTCAATATGATAATTGCTACTATAGTGTATTTTTTATTCTCTTGCATAAGAGTATGCTCACATTATGATAGTAGATCTATTACCGCAATCTCACCCAAAAACTTTTTGGTTGTAAAAGATACACACTCTTTATTGACATTTGATTTTACACTTTTGTAAACATACATGTATAATATTTGCTACTTGAAAATATGTTTTGTGACATTGTGGCATCAAGAAGCATTTTTTTCTTACAAGAATTTGAGATCAATTTGAGCACAATAGTAGCTACTATTACTGATATTTGGAAGGTTTGCTCATATTGAATACTCAAAGTCTAAGTATATATATATACATATGCCTATGTGTGTGTGTGTGTGTGTGTGTGTGTGTGTGTGTGTGTGTGTGTGTGTGTGTGTGTGTGTGTGTCTTTGTGTGTTCCTCCCATTTCTTAGCCTATTCAATTTTTCCTTTTCCAATCTTCAATTCTTTCATTTTGAACCATTAATCTCCTACATTTCGAAATAATTTTGAAATCAACCAATTGATTATTGGACTTTATCAATTCTTATTGAGTACTAGTGCATCATCCATACTCCACGATGAAGTGGTATGCTATTTACATCTCCTTGAGCTTAGAGTATGGGAGAATTGAAATTCTTGTGAGCCTAGAAAGAATTCTCCATGATTCAAAATATGATAAATCAATTACTAGACAAAATTTTCATTCTATTTTATACTTTTTAATGAAAAATATATATCTCATCACCAAGAAGCATAGGCATAATTTGCTTGTAGATGTCATCACCTAGACAATTACATTCATAAATGACTCCTTGCTAAAGATTTTGAATTTTTTTTTTGCTACATTGGAATCAGCCTTAGTTCACCACTTTCACCTGAAATCCCACTCACCCTCGTGGCTTTTTTTTCCAAAGCTAGACACCTCACCAAACTATGCTCCGTTAAACTAACATATCAACACAACACTATTCACTCCTAAAGTGCATTAGATTGAAAAATAGTCATCCTTTATTAATAATATATTGGTTGTCATATTTGTGCACCCAAGTTTAGCAGAGTCCTTTTTGCCATCCATATTTTTTTGAAAGCCTTTCCTAGTCATGAGATTGTAAAGTAATTGAAAGGCATATCATGACTTTTGAGAGCAATCTACCCTTATAGTGATTGATTAAAAAGACTTTTAGAATCATAACAGACCTACAAAAACTTCATAAAAAAGTTGGAGGATACTATACCTGTAAAGGTCAAAAAGTGTGGGCCAGGAAAAAACATAATAATCATGGCCATCAAGTAAAAAGTCTCACCATGATTTATGACTAAAGTATATTATTTTTTCACGTGTAAAAGATTGAGAATGAATGTCTTGGCCATAATTTAATGATCCTTTTACTCAATTGAAAGGTTACTAGTCAATGCATTTCACAACCCATAAAGGACATACTTGTCTGTTCTCTACATATTCTTGTAGAGCATTAAACTCTACACGAAATGCCTGACCCGAGAAAATAAGTTATCATAGTATTGGTTTGAAAGAATGCACCTAGTTTTCATATATATACAAAAAAACAAGCACACAAAACAAGGGTGATGATGACATATTATGAATATAGAAGTGTGTAAGGAAAATAGAAGTCACACAAAAGGCCCATAGAAAAGGTCTTGTAACTAGATTATAGCTCATAGAAAGTCAAAAGATGTCATTCATGGAAAAATACAATCAATTCATTGAATATTAACCTTTAATATAAAAAACCATTATGAGTCACAAAATTCATGAATTCAACTTTTCTTGTTCATTTTCCAGGTTGTGACTAGGAAGGTTTTATTGTTAGACCCTTACAAGCTATTGAGTCATATAATTTGATTTTAGAAAAAAGACCTAATTAGCAAAGTTCTAGGGTTAGGAGAACATCAAACCTTGCATACTGTATAATTTCATGTATGTGGAATATGTTATATCCAACTTTGGTTGGAGATCAACATTGGTTTTCAGTGTGAAATCTTACATTTGAGATAATCATGTTGTTGGTGACCAAACTATCAAGAGTAATATGAGATGAAAGATGATTGGCTAGATTTCAAGTTCTTCTATAATGTCTAGGTGGTGAACACATATCTAGCTTTATTGGTTTGCCTCCAATTTAATTACTCAACAGCATCTATGGAGAATTAGTTAGGTAAGTGTCTTGTAATGTCCAATGTTTGTAGTAGTAGTATAAGAACTAATAATATATTGTGTTAAAGTACAGTACTTTAGGACCATAAATGGATCTACACAAGATTCGCAAGAGTGATTGGGTGTTTGCTAATCAATTTATTGCAAAAACTAGACACCAAATTGATCTAAAATAGCAATTTGACACTTAACAACCAAGAACAATCATAAAGCATTGATCAAATGATGAAATCTGAGTTCGCACATGTGAAACACAGGCTATAGTACGGCTTGCAAATAAGGAATGAAGTACAAATCACTTAGATTGCATTTCGGTCATGAACAATGTAGAGTAGCTCGAGATTGGTAATGAGACCTCAAAACTTTTCTAAGTGTTCACTATGGAGAGTCTCCTACATAGTAAAGCCTCTTCCTTTGTAAAGTTAGGTGAATTTTCATCATGTAATAAGGAAGTTAACTTGGATTTCTTAACCTAATTTGCCAACCTAGCCTCATCCCAAGAGTCATGCCAAGCAGGTGGCTAGTTGGTCAATTTCCACCACAAATCTAGGAACTAGATCCTATTACCAAATTGACTTGACCTACTCTTTAGACTTGATTTAACCTACACTAGAGTAGGTTTCCCACGTGGCTCCATGGCCTCACATGTGTGGGACCCACTATGTACATAATTTACAATATTTGACATAGCTAGATTTGCCAACATAGGCAATTTTTCACACTCCTCTAATCTAGCTTTGGAATTTATGATACTTTTATCAATTACTCCAATTGAAGATATTAGCTTAACAAATTAATCCTTAGGCAGAATTTAACAAATAGATCAGCTAAGCAATTCAATGAAGACACATGTTGGAGCTTGATCTCTTTGGCTTGCGCCTTCTCCCTCACAAAATGATGAGCAATCTTGATGTGCTTGCTCCTTGCATGGAATGTAGGATTAGTAGCAAGTGATTGGGCTGATTGGTTGTCACAATAGATGATAGGCACTTCCTCCTCCATGACATGAAGCTCCACCAATAGCCTCTTGAGCCATAATACCTCTTGCATGTTGATGTCAGGGCCTTATACTCGGATTCTGTGGAAGATAAGAAAATTGTATCTTGCATTTTAGAAAGCCATGATACTATTTCATCACATAAAAAAGTAGAAAATTCACTTGTAGACTTTCGATCCACTTTGTCACCTGCAAAATCCGAGTCACTATAGTCTCTTAAGCCAAGATTAGTCCCATTGTACAATATGCCAAAATTCCTAGTTGATGAGATATATCTTAGGACTCTTTTGGCCATTTTCCAATGTAATACCAAGGGACTTTGGATGAATTGGCTTAACTTTCCAAAAATATAACTAAGCATCACCATCAATAGATGCTTTTACATGTTGCTCCATTGGAGTCTGAATGCCTTTACAATTCTTCATTCCAATACTATCTAGGATGGATGTAGCATACTTAGATTGACAAATGAAACTTATGACTTCTATTCCTAAAATGAAGTTCCATAGGCCTAGATTTACCATTTTGAACTCTTTGGATAAGGCAATATTTATATCTCTTATTCCATCTAGATCATTCTCACTAAAAATAATGTCATCAACATACAATACAAGGATAATGATCTTTCCATCATGAAATCTTAAGTACAATGATGGATCATAAGAACTTAAAACAAATATCCCAAGTATGATTCTCCATGAGAGCATCATACTCCACTTGCACTAGCATTCATCCAACTTTTTGATTTACAAGCATCTTCATAGCAAGTTGGTTCATCAACCATTGAAGTAAGGATAGTGTATGAAGTAAAAGATGAAATGCCTTCCCTTTGATCACCTTTGCCATCGTAAGTGAGCCTCAATGGCTCGGCCCTTACTCTTGTGGATCTTCTTGGAGTCCTTGGATCTTGAGGTGGATCCTCAAGCTCTTGATCATTTTGAAACTCCTCCTACATCCTAGCATGTTCTTGACATCAAGATAATTAGTAGCATTATCATCCTCTTTACAAGCATGTCCTTCATAAAAAATAGCATCCCTAATCACTATGACTTTTTTAGTGATGGGATTGAAGACTCTATAATCTTTGCTATTCTCACCATATCCCACAAAGATGCCTTTGATGGAAGTTGCATCATCCTTCTTCCTTGTATCCAAGGATTGGTGTACATAGCAAGTGGATTAAAATATCTTTAGATCCTTGAGATTTGGCTTTTTCTCCAAATAGAGCTTCATATGGTATGATTCCTCCAATGGCTTGGTTGGGCAATCTATAGCATAAGAAGTTAGCACATGTGATTGCCTCACCCCAAAATGGTTTTGGAAGAGAAGCATCTAGCCTTAAGGCTTTAGCACACTCACAAAGAGATCTATTTTTCCTCTCGACCACTCCATTTTGTTGAGGGGTATAAGAACATGATAACTCCCTCTTAATGCCATTAGAACTACAAAACTCTATCAACTTATTGGAGATATATTCTCTTCCATTATCACTTTTTAATACCTTGATCTTGGTACTAAGTTGATTTTCTACTAATGTTTTGAACTTTACAAATGAATCAAACACCAAAAATTACAAGATAAGAGGTAAATCCAACCATATCTAGAATGATCATCAATGAAGGTTACATAGTACTTAGCACCACCGTTAGATGTTTGAGAGAAACTATGTACATCCGAATGTATGATTTCAAGAGGAGTGTTAGATCTTGATGTAGATATTGAGAATGGTAGCTTATGAGCCTTTGAGAGGCTACAAGCCTCATAATTCTTTTCACATTTTGCCAAGCTTTTGGGGAGGCCGATTGCAAGATCCTTTACACACAGATGGATTCCATATCTTTGAAGTTGGGGTGGCCCAACCTTTTGTGCCATAGCTCCACACTTGATATCTCCATCTTTTCCATGTTCACACTCTCCATTGCAACATTAGCATCTAATTTAAACAATCTACCTTGTTTAAATCCTTTTGCTATGCATTCATCAATCTTAAAGATGAAACAAACTCCATGCTTGCCAACACTTAGCAAATTCTTGGTTAACGTAGGTACAAAAAGGACATTCTCAAGATTCATCATTTTGGATGAACCTATGTACAATGGAATATTTCCAATACCACTTATTCTACACTCTTGATCACTAGCTGTAAAGATAGATCTTCTTACATCATTATAAGAAAGTAAACTTTGGAGAAATAGTCCTTTTGCAAAGTCATGTGGGAGCTAGCCCCACTATCAATCCACAAAGAATCACTTGTGTTGCTCTTGTATGACGGTTATGTGTTGGATACCATCAAGGATGATTCTTCTTCATCCTCCTCTTCTTGATGTGCAATATTGCTTTGTTTGTTCTCTTGTGCCTTCTTCTTCTTGAGACATTCTGATTCAAAATTCCCTTGCCACAGAAAAATCTTTTGAGCTTTGACAGTGTCCTTCTTGTCTTTTGAGCTTGATGCTTCATCCTCTTCTTTGGCCTCCTTTGGATGTTTCTTCTTAGCTCCATTGGTCTTCTTTTTGTCCTTGAATGGGAAATTGGCTTTCTCATCTCCATCCTGCAATGACAATGAATTCATTCTTGCTTTTGGTGTGGAGCATTCTACACTCTTCAGCCACTAATACAATATGAAGTTTTTCAATAGTTGGCAAGGTATCTTGGATGGCAAAACTTTGGACCAAGTTTGAGAAATCATCTCATAGAGACTGCTTGTACAATCTCACTATCTTTAATCTTCTCACGAATAGTGCTATCTCTTAGTTGACAAATTATTTCTTAGCACATAGTCTTGTGCATTTTCCTCACATTTTTAATGATGAGAACTCTAGAATTGTATTTAGATTCATAGATTGTTTTCAAAGAGTCCCATGCCTCTTCAGCACTAGTACAATAAGACACTTCTTTCAAAAGATCATTACCAACATTCATTTTTATACAATGAAGTGCTAGTCTAGATTTCTTCTTGTATCTAATTAACTCTTGTGCACCACTTCAATCAATAATTCATAAAGGTTTTGAAGCACCATTAGTGACTCCATCCTAACCTTCCAAATGGAATAATTTGTAGAATTTAGTCTTTCAATAGGTTCTAGAAGGCCCCAATTGATCCCATCTTACTAAGCGACTTCTACAAGAAAAAAATTGGTTTGATTGATTCTAGAAACTCACAATAGGTCTCTTGTAGTGATCCTCTCAAATTTGGTTTCTAGCCCACCAAAAGGACTTCTAACCATGGTTCTAGCACTTCCTCAAAAAGATGAAATGAAGATTAGATGAGATCCAATCAAGCTACAATCATATTAAGTCAATTTTTAACTATTTTTGGACAATACAGTGGCAAAATCACACTCACACTTCTTGATGGCTTTTCAAAACCTGTAAAACACTTTTACAGGACTTGTTTTCAGCCTAGATTAATTATATCTCATGACACTAAGTCAAATCTAACCAATGGCACTTGATCTTGGTAGCTTTTCCTGGGATTAGCACCAAAAAATCACATCAAGATCCAATAGTATACATTTTTATGGATCAAAGGTACATTGAGCATTAAATGCAGTTTCAGAGGTGCCTACACGTGTGGATAGTAGGGATTTTGATCCCTACTAATTTTGGAATCAAATCCCCTCCTCAAAGTATAGATTCAAACTCGCCATCTCAATTCTAGTTTTTAGCTTCAAAACTTGCTAAAAATGGATTTTTATTTGATCAATCAATAGCCTCTTGTACTTGGCTCTGATACCATGTGAAAGTACAGTACTTTAGTACCCTAAATGGATCTACACAAGATCCACAAGAGTGATTGGGTTTTTGCTAATCAATCTATTGCAAAAACTAGACACACAAATTGATCTAGAATAGCAATTTGACACTCAACATTCAAGAACAATCATAAAGCATTGATCAAATGATGTTAATAAACAAAAATTTCCAATTTTTATTGGCAATAAAATAATTGTGGCCTAGTCCAATAAGTCAATTTGGAACATGCATGCTAAACACTGAATTGGCCTATTTTATTGAGCTCAGAACCTGGTTGGGCCCTATTGTGCTTGCTTAGAAGCACCTAACCTTTCTCTTGAATGTTCAATATCAATTGAACCAACAGTATTGTACTTCAAAAAACCATAGCAAACTATTCCATTTGTTCATGTTTATGCCATATAGCTTATTAACTTTAACGTGTGTGCAAAATTCCATTTCTTGACTAAACTAGAAAAAGTTGGAGAAATGCACTTGTAAATATCAAATGATATGCCTTATTAAATTTTATTTCTCAAGTGTAGATAATAATATCTTCTAGCAAAAAATGTAATACCTAAAGGACAAATTGGTTGGTTAAAGCTTATTTAGTTTGTATGCTCGTGGAACACTCATGAAACAATACTCTGGAATAAATTCGACAACAACGACTATGAAGATGAGCACTTAGCAATCAATTTTTTTGAAATCAAATAAGATCACAAATTATCTTTTATTTGATCATTTTTTCAACATGGATCACAGCTACAATATTATTTGTGAAGTTTGAAATCCGAGCAGAAATATCTAAGCTCTTCTTTAGCCTAGAAGATAGTATGTATATACATATTTTTCTCTTGCAGGCCTTGTATAACACTTTATGTGATAAACGATCAAACACTTGTAGTATCATGATATTTGCTTATTGAAAAATGTTGCTATTTGAAAGAAAACCCACAATTTTAATGCATAAAAATGTATGAATACAGCGTACTAGATGGTCTCAAGGATTTTATTTTGTCGGCTAGAAGAGACACCAAAGAGCCAACAGCGAACTGCTGGTTAGTATTGCCCTTAATAGCTTGTTTGAGCTCACCAGAAACAGTCTTGAACCAATTATATGGTTCAAGAGAGACTTTGGCCAACTTGGTGTTGATTTCACTTTTCAAGAATCTGATTCTACATCATGAAAAAGATTTCAAAATACAATCAATTGATACTTCTGAAAAATGATAAATCTCTCAGAATCCAAATCAAAATATATCAGATTTGATCCAAAATTTGACAAAGACTTGATCTGGAAAATTAGAAACTAAAAATAGGACTGGCGAAGGTTCACTAGGCGAAGGTTGTCTTGGCGAAGGTTCAACAAAGCTATTTTGGGAAAAAAAAAAAAACTCTATGAATAACTTTTTATGACAATTTCGTGGGAATAACCTTCGCCAACCTCTCAAATGGAAGATCCGGCACATATAAAACTATGGAAAATCGGACGAAGTTTCTGACAGAAGGAAGTACAATTTTTGTAGTTTGACGAGGGTAAAAATCAAGATTTTCTGTGATCTGATTAAGAAGAATCTTCGTTGAACTCAAAATTAATATTTTACTATAAATAGGATGTTCTGAAAATTCAGCAAAGGTTCTGACGAAGGATCAAGAGTAATATTGATATTTTTACAAAAAAGTGACTTTTTGACAAAAATATGGCAATATGACAACTGATCCTCTGAAAACCTTTTTATTTTTGGTATTATTATTTGCCAACCTGGCGGTAGATAGATCTGAATCACACCTATGCACAGTGAATCGGGCAAAGGTCTTTTTTTTTGTATTTTTAGGGTTTTGGTGATTTTTCGTGTTCTTTTGCGATTTTTTCAATGTTTCTAGAAATCTGCTGGGAATTAATCTTTGCCTTTCAAACTGAAGGTTCTGTGAACAAAACCAAAGGTGTCTACAACTCGGCAAAGGTCTCCTGAAAGAGGATAAAAAGTTATCAGCTCTGATGACAATTTTTGTCTCCTTTTGACCAAAATCTAGCAGATTTGACAGATAACAATTAGCAAAAACCAAAGGAAGCATGAGAGATGGAGAAGAAAAGAAGAAGGCAAGGACATTCATCAATCCATTTATGAAGAGAACCAATCTACTTTATTGAAATGAGGAAATGAACATGAGGAGCAACTCGAGTTGGTCCCTTTTTATAATAGAGAAGAGGACCCTGGCCTCTAAATCCTATTGGTCCATTTCTGCCTCCCTAATTATTCATATTTAAAAAAGTGTGGGAACCATCCAATTTGGAGGGGAACCCAACTTTATGCACTAAGTTGACATTTAGGCCCTGCGACATTAGAAGTCCCACAAAAAGGCCTAAAGTCCTTTTATTGACTTTTAACTAATCAATCAAATAACTATGTGATCATCGGGTTGGACTTACACATGGAGGGTGCCAAATCCCTCTCACTTATTAACTAGGGTTAGGGTTGCCTTGAGATCTGCAAACCCTCCAATAGCTACCAACTTTGTATAGATGCAAAACTGGAATAAATGTCAGTTAAGGCATAACATATTTTTCTCTCGACACTTGTAAATATATACTAGCTGAATCAAGCTATGTAAGTGTTAAATTTCTTTTTCAATCAGAGTTTTCTGTAGCCAGCGTTATCACGCTCAACAAGCTGAAGTTATTACTTCAAGCCTTTGTACTCACTGTTGATATTAATCAGAGTACTACTCCGTTGTTCATTTGCGCAATCTGTATGAATTTTTCTACTTGAATATTTTTGCTGCTAACTGTTGCGTTTCCGTTCCTACACGCCTATGCTCAAATCCTTGAGCTTCCGCTGCCGCTCACACCCGTAGTTTTACAACACAATTTATACTTTGGTTATTGTTGGTCCACAACATGACTGCGCCCATTTGATAGCTAATTTTTTTGCACTCTTTTGTGCACAATCCATAAGGCAGTAGGTCGCACTTCCATAAGGGTTCACATGCATTCCAATACTACTATTTTTTAGTATGTTGTTGCTAATGCTAGATAATTATTTCTACTAGGTTCGGGATTGAGTTTTTGACCATATTCTTGGCCAAAAGGTTACCTACCAATCGACTGTCATCGAAGGTAGATTTCCATAATAAACTATTACAATTTCAAACTTGGTTCATTGTTTTTTTGTAAATTGCTTTACAGCCTATAAGGTTATGGAACTCCATATTGTTGAAATATCATAACAAGATCATTGCCTATTCAAGAGTACTATGTTGTCTCTCATCAAGATGATGTGTAGAAAAATTATCAGGTTCCTATTAATATCAAATTTTGAAGCAATCACTTAGTATAGGTTCACCCTCTCAAAACTAGTTATTTAGTATCAAACTTGCTAAATTTGGACTTGGTTTTGATCAACAATTAAAGTCTTGTAGTTGGCTCTGATACCATGTTGAAATTATAATTTTTAGGACCCTAAATGGATCTACAAAAGACCCCCAAGAGTGATTGAGTACTTGGGTAATCAATCTATTGCAAAGCTAGCACTCAAATCTTGATCTAGATTGACAATTTTGATCTAAACAAGCAAGAACAATCAATTATTGATAAAAAAAAATATAGAATGACCCCACACATGTGAAGCCTTTATTACAACCTACTAATAGAGAATGAAATTCACTAAGTTTAGATTGCATTCGGATCAAAAAATCTCAACACAAATGGTGTAAAAGCTCCAAGTTGTCAATTGCTCCATAATCATGATCTCTCCCACAATGGAATGAATGATTGATATTATGAAGGATATGCTTTTCATGGCTTGTTGAGCAGGTCCAACACGTGCACTAAGTTTAGATTGCATTCGGATCAAAAAATCTCAACACAAATGGTGTAAAAGCTCCAAGTTGTCAATTGCTCCATAATCATGATCTCTCCCACAATGGAATGAATGATTGATATTATGAAGGATATGCTTTTCATGGCTTGTTGAGCAGGTCCAACACGTGTTTAGGGACATAATTAGCATTAGTTTTGCCTACTCTTATCAAATTGAGTTAACCATTAGGTCTACCAACTTTGGTACTTAGATCAACCACCAACTTCCATGATTTGTTGAGTTTGCTCCTAAATTCTAGGAAACTTGACCATACATCCTATCTAACTGATTAGATCCTAACTACCCTAGGCCTATTCTCACATGTTTGAACATGCTCTTTGTTGAAAATTGTCACTTCTCACATGTGAAAGAAAGTACTTTTCATATTTGTAAATATCTACTTTGATTTTGTATCAATCAAGTCAAGTTTGAACATGATATGACTAGTTTTTAGTCAAGTTGACTAGTCACCTAGAAGTTAGCTTATCCTTGCATGTGCATGAGTAAATGCTCCCACATGGCAAGTGGATGTTCACACGTGTGTATAGAGTTCTAGAAGATAAGAGTTGACCATTTTCCTTAGATCCTATTTTGTAGGGAATATTCCTATATTCTAGGAGACTAGCTCTTTGGATTTTAGCCATAGTCTAGAAGGTCAACTTTGGATAAGGATCAAGGATGGATCAAATGGATAGATCTGAGTGATGTGGCACTCTTCACACTTGTGAAGACCTGCTGGACTGTACCAGACTCGAGGATGTATGTACTTTTCACATGTGTGAAACCGTATAGCAACTTTCATTTCAAGTTACCTTGTTGCTTTTGGTCCTATAATCTCAATTCTAGTCCAAGTCTAGTGCTTTTTAAAGCATAGTATTGATCTAGATTCAATCTAGCTAATGCCTATGACCAAATAGAGTTTTGGATCATTGAAGCATTTATTTTTGGAGTTTAAGATCAGATCTAAGAGGTTGATTTGTTCAAATCTTAGTTGAAGTGAAACCTCTAAGAAAAGTGTAAAGCAATTTTTTTGTGAGAGTGAAAGCTAATAAATTTTGTCAAGATCTAATTGTGTATCATTCAAGCTTGTGTGCTGGTTTGATAGAGACAAGGCTATAGGCAATCTTGTGAGCTTTAGGCCTTTCATAGATCTTTAAAATTCATAAATCTTTGTGATTTTAGAAGAGCATTTATTCTACAATGTCATCCATGGGTGGTTACTTGTTGGAATCAAGTGAGAGACTCACTTCCACAAATTAGTCCATTTGGAAAGTGAGGATGGAATCACTCCTAGTGATCCATGACCTCTTTGAAATAGTTCTAGGAGTTGAGGAAGAGCCTCAAACTGCCCAAGAACAAACCAAATACAAGAAGAGAGCAAGATTAGCTCTACATTGCATAAAGTTGAATGTATGCAATGACCTCTTGAAGGAGGTGTCTTCTTGTGCCTCATCAAAAGAGGCTTGGGATTCATTAAAGGGTATCTATGAATCCAATAACACTTCAAGAATACTCATTCTAAGGAATCAAGTCTTTCAAAGCATGAAAGGAAGTGGAGAGAGTGGACAAGAGTATGCCCTTAGGATCAAATCTCTTAACAAGGAATTGAGTGCTATAGGAGAAAAGATCCAAGATCAAGAGCTAGTACAAATCATATTGAATGGCCTAGGTGATGAGTTCACCAACTTGGTCCAATCATTTGCTATTCAAGACACTCTTTCATCCATTGAAAAGTTGCACAATGTTCTTGTGGCCGAGGAGAGTAGACTCCTACACCTCAGGACAAGAATGGGAGGCATGTCACTTAATGGAGGAGAGTAGAAAGCAAATTTTACATCCAAAGCAAGAAGAAACAACATCCATTCAAAAAGAATCAAGGCAAGGAGGCTGAGATGAAGAATGGAGGATCAACTTCCAAAGGCAAAGTGAAGAACAAGGCAAAGCTCAAGTGTTTCTTTTGTGGGAAGAAAGGACACTTTGCCTCAGAATGTTACTTGAAGAAGAATCAACAAGCAAATGGAGATCAAGGAAACATTGCTCAAGAGGAACAAGATGAGGATGGATTCAACACATCCTTAATGGTTGCATCTACACCAACTTCAAGTCAAGACACATGGTGGATAGATAGTGGGGCTAGTTCCCACATATCTTTTAAGGTGCATGTGATGTATCTGGAATTAGCAGAAATGCTTATTCTACTTTTTTTAGAATAGTTAAAGAAGCTTTTTCCCAAGTGATGGTGAAGAAAATTAATCTTTCGCGTCCATATCGGATAAGATTAGCTAGAAATTTTTATAATGACGGAATGTTCAAAGTAGTTGGCCAACCACTTCATAAAACTGAATTATACAAATCAGAATATGGTGAGCTCAATTTCAACGATTGCAATAATATTTTCCTTGATATTCAAAATGTTCTAAAATACATTATTCGATTCTATGAACTAGACAAACATCAAGTAAATGGAAAGATCATTATTGTAATAAAATTGGATGAATTTTGAAATCATCAAGGGTCAGAAGTTGGAACGTGTGAGTGTCACTTTGATGAACAAAATTTTAGATACAGATAATCGAACGTTTAGTGTTCAATCGAAAAATCACATATGGTGGTTGGCGGCATTCCAGGTATACATTTCAATTTTCATTTAGAATATCTATATTAACAATTTATACCTTGCCAGTTTTTATTGACATGTGATGCATTACTTGTTTCTCTACGGGTCTTGAAAGAGGACCATAAAATACTATCATGGATATTTTCAAGAATAAACTATGGCGAGATTATAAAGAGACATTTGGAGGGTGAGAAATTTACAGTCGATAACCATGGAAATTTTCATATTCAATGGCACCTTGCAAGGAATTTGAAAACATTAAAATGTATGTATAATGTCTCTCATGGGGCAACATCAAAGCATCCATGTCTTTATTGCATGAAGCATTGCTACAATATGAATTTGGGACAATCAACAAACACTGGCCCAACACGAGAAGCTGAAGGTCCAAATATGAAAAGTGTTCTGCCAATTCCATTAAAATATAATCACATATGCACATTGCATGCTGAGGTTTGTATTATTGAAAAACTAATTTACCTGCATATTCTACTAGCATGGAATCATAAACCAGAGTCAGTGGCTAAAGCAGCAATTAGGAGGTTGGAAATAGTTTTGTCAAATGCAGGACTACATAAAGGGAATGTCACAATTGAAAAAAGTGATAGACTCTCAGGGAAAAAAGGAAACGTTCCTAATAAGCCATCAATTGGAGGTGCTAAAGCAAGAAGATTTTTATCCAATCACACATGCAAAGAATTAAGTGTCAGATACGAAATTTGGAGAGAAATTGTTCAAGCCCACATGAACATTGGAAGGAAGTAATCGAGTGGAAAAGGGACAAGTGTGGACCAACTTAGACAAACTCATAGGTGTTATTAGGAAAGAAAACCTATCATCAGAAGTTATGAGGACTTTGCAAATCATTGCACCACATTTGTAAAATCTGTAGATGATTGTTGGGGAGTAGACAATGTTACTCATTACATGGTGCTAATCTATATCATTATGTGGTACTTTTCTCATTCAGGCTTATATTTTTTTCTACTGATGTAACTAATCAAAACTATTGTTTGTAACACATCCTTCTTCATCATGCAACTTATTTTGCAAAGGAATATGGGAGCTTAAGTATCTAGTCATCACAAGGCATGGAAAAATCTCATTGGCAAGCAAGGGGAGCATTTCATAGAGCAACAAATTATGGAGGACACAATTCAAGAAATAAATATTTAGTTCAACTTTTTCAGTGGTTTTACAAAAGAGCACAATTTAGATAACAAGCTAAAAACTCGCCAAGTATTACGATATTTCAAAAGGCATTCAAATTCATTACAAAAGAGAGAGATCCTTGTAATATTTAAAAAATCTATTATAGAAAACTATTCAATTATCATCATCATCATCCTCTTCAAGATTTAGACGGATGGTATTGTCATGAAGGAATAATCTCCTTTCATATGGATCCAAAAATTCTAAATTTTTCCTCTTGCTCATAAAAATGTAACCCGAATAAAGGGCCGATGATCTTTTGGTACTCTCATTGGGAGTATAACCCAATATCTTAATAGCCAAATCTCTCTTCACAAAAATTATTTTATATGTTCCTCTTGCATACTTATGGCCTCCTAAACAAACTGAAAATGATTTGATGGCCATAATGACAGTGGTTGCATATGGATTATAAGCTGAATGATATATACAAATCTCATTATTTTGAAAGTTTTTCAAATAATAAGATAGAGAAACATCTTTTCTCCCGGCTGATACACCTTGGACGCCTCCATGTCTCATACCAAAGGCATCTATTTCAATAGCATCTTGTAAACAAGAAAAGAAAATAAATTTAGAATGATACATAACACTGCAAACTCAATAAGAAAATTGAACAATATCAATACCAATATAATATCTACTTACCATATCATAATCATCGTAATCAATGATGTTTGCTCTGTTGATGTCATGTCCTCCAATGGCCTCTACATTTTCGGACCCAAGGCCGGCTGAGCAATTGCTCTCAATGTTTTTGGAGCTAGCATTGACTAACGTTGAAGGTGGTGCCACCTCCTAGGGGGATATCTTTTTTGAAATTCCAAAGATTCCTCCTATGTAGGCAAAGTCTTTTCATAGGTTTTAGATTTTTCAATCATGGCCTCCAAGGCCTCATTGCCAGATTTTCAATTGCCATCTTTATCATAATCTATCGCACTTTCAAGTTCATCATATGAGTAATCAACAATGTCAAAAAATTTTGATAAATTTTGAACAAAAATTGAGAGGATTTCATCCTCTCTCAGATTCGATACATCTACTATATCATTAAATGAAATATAACATTCATTATTTATAAAATATAAAAGAACATCGAGTAGAGTTAATTGATTAACATAAGATGCAGATGGAAGGGAATCAGAGAGGATTATAGAACGAGGGAGAGTTTTTTTATAATCTGAAGCCATAGAAGCTTCACCTTCAACCCCTATATCAGTATCTGCATCATTTACATCAACTGGAATAGGTGCAGATGCTTCGCTCAATGGAACATTTGAAGATTCAACAGACTCATCATCTGGAATTTCAGTAGATATGTAGAACACAAAAGCCATTCCTTTGATTAGAAGACAACATATTCTTTTGTGGATATCATAGTATATATTTCTTCTGAAATGGTCATGCAGGTTAGAGTACTTTCTATTGTGTTTATGCTTAGAGGATGGTTGGGAATGTACAAGGTCCTGAAAATGAACGAAACAAAAATTATCTATATCCATGACAGGAGTAATAATAATCTAAGAAAAATTATCAAGATAAGAAATTAAATCATAACGATTTTCATAAACTAGCTTATCAAAATCGAAGGGAGCAAAAAAAAATACTAGCAAAATACTCTAATTTGTCAGATGGAATGTCACTGGTATTAAAAAAATCCATAAGTTTGTCATCTGAGGCCATGGACGAACTAGCCATATTGAATCCGATATCGGTTCAACACGTCAGATAAATATCGGTAGAGGAATAAAGCAAAGTGTGCACGCTGATCCGATATGGTAAGGCCAAGAATGAAATTTTCAAAAAGCATTGGTCGAAAGTGGCTGATATCGATTCAGCACGTCTGAATGGATACGAGCATGCACAGCAAGGGATGGCGCGCGTCGATTCGATATCGGGAGAATGAAGAAAAACAAGAAGACTAGAGAGTTCAGGAAAAAAGATTACGGAATCAAAATATGGAAAGTGGTGGACATATTTATAGCCAATTCCTATTGATCACAGCCATACATTTGTCAAATAACGAATTGTGATTTACAGCCTATATTTATCCACCAATCAGAATGAGACTAATTTGTATCTACGTCGAAATACATTAACTAGTCTAGTACTAGATTCAATGAATCATCATTAGCCCTGTGCCGGAATACATTAAATAGACAATCACTAGCTTCCTAGAATAATCATTAAAAAATTATAAACAATTGATTAATGGATATCATTGAAAAACATGAACTAGGAGAATTATTATAATCTCTCGTCCTATTTAAGCACCGTAAAGACGAAAATTTTCCTTTTGAGATAATGTTCATTCAGAACATTTTCATAAGTCTTTCATTATGCATTCCAGTATGATTTTTCTGCGTATGGGATATCGGATCAACGCGCCTGGCAGACAATGTATTTGTTGCATTTGGACTGCGCGCGTCGAATCGCTATTCCAGGATCAAAATATTATCGAAATTTTCGAAACTATTGGACCTTATATGCATGATCAAAGCTTGATTCAAAAGACTCTTCAAACTGGCCAAAGTTATGCAGAATCTATCGAATCAAGCTCTGATCATTCATATTGCATCCAATATCGGATGAGCGTGCGAGAATATATACTATGGTTCTCAAATGCTTTATATGCGCGTTGATTAGCTATCAGGTGAAAATCTGGCTTTTGGAATTCTCCAAAATTATGATTATTGGATATAAAAAAGGTCTTATATTTAAAGCTTAATGTTGTCAATTTCAGCATTAAATGGTAGAAGTGTGATTAATTGTAGATGTGACAATACTTTATTTGAAATTAGTTCTGGTTAATTCGATATGGACTAATCATTTTGATGACCGATGGATATTTAGATTGATTTGATTGACAAGCCTCTGAGTAATCATCATCGTAATACGAGCCACCACGTTTGCAATCATTTCTGATTTTCTCTATTTATACTAATCGACGACGCTGAAATTTTTTTGCTTATAGTTATTTATATCCATGCGATATCGATTCAACGCGTTCAAAAACAACTTCCTTCAATCCGTTCCTACTCGCTTGCGCCCATCTACTACTAGTTAACGGAATTGTTTAGCTCAGGTATTGCTTCGACACATCCGACCTGAGGTCTGATCCTGAAATCAACATTATCGCGCGTTGATCCGCTACTACACAGTAATGGCACGGACCAAGCAGACAGCACGAGGGCATTCAGGTGGAATACCAATTTCAGGTGTTGGTCAGGGACATCCACAACCACCACCACCACCTCCTAGGCCAAGGGGTAGAAGAAGAGACCCACGCTGGCTCAAGGATATTCGAACTCCATCTTTAACTTCTCCTGCTAAATCTTCCTCTCCTAACCAATCTCCACCTCATAAATCTCCTCCTCCTCCTAAACCCTTAAATATTAATTCCCCTCCTGTTGTTGGAAGCGATTTAGATGATTTTGTTAGTGTAAAGGTAGAATCAATCTTGAATGATAATTCTTTATGTGGTTTATTAGTGCTACTTCCGTCACCCCCTGCACTTGCCTTTGTAAATAGTTCTCAATATGTATAGTATGACCAATTGTTAAACACGTATCTTAAAGGTTTAGGTCCTCGATACAGTTTTAGGATGCCAAAGACCAATGCTGGTCTTTGTGAAAAGTACAGTACTAAGGACCATAAATGGATCTTTGAATGATCCACAAGGTGATTGTATGCTTGTTAAACAATCTATCAGAAACTAGTCATCAGATTACAAGATCTAGTTTAGCAGCTTGATAGGAAACAAGTAGAGACAATCAAAGCATTGATCAAATAGTCTAATCCAACTCCACACGTGTGGAAATAAGGCTGTAGTACAGCCTGTAGATAGTGCTTACAAAGTGCCAAAGCTGGGTTTCATTGGAAAAATAGAGTAATCACCATCCAATGAGAGGAAACTCGAGTTTCTCCTTGAGGCTCCAAAAAGTTTCTATCTTCTCACTATGGAGAATGGAAATACATAGTAAAACACATTCCTTTTCAAAGTTAGGTGAAAATCCAGCATATAATAAGGAAGTAGACTCCACTTTCTTGCCCTAATGTGAAAACCCTAGCCTAGATCCAAGAGTCATGCTTGGTAGGTGCATGGTAGGTACAAATCTCATCATAAATCATGGTCTAGATCCTACAAAGTAGGAATCACTACCAAATAGACACAACCACTCCTCTTGACTCGTGGTAACCTACTTTAGGTGTGTATGTACAAGTGGCACTTTGGCCATTCAAGTAACCAACAAACAATATTGACAAAATGTACAATATTCTACATGGCTAGATTTGCCAATGTAGGCAATTTTTCACAGTCTCCCCCTTTCTAGTTTAGATACTGGTGAATTAGAAAGTAGGGATAAAATGCTAGGGGACAATGTAGGAGGTGGGCAATTCAGTACTGGATGGAGTTCTTCTAGACCCCATTGTTTATAGATGTTGCATTGTTTCCCCTTCAATTCATGGCAGCATTTGATTTCCCTGATTTCAAAAGTTTGCACGATGATATGCTCCAATACGTCAGACTGGGGACTCCAATTCTCGTGTTGCCATACATAACAAAGTAAGTGTCTATTTTCCAAATTTTATTATTGAATTTTTCATATGAATTTTGATTTCACATTGATTCTCATAAATTTCTTGTTTTCTGATTTCAGTGATCATTGGAGCTTATATGTGTTGTCCTTGTACGTCAATGATGAGAGTGTGTGTAATCTAGTTTGTTTGAAGATGAACTCTATTACACACACACACACACACACACACAAGATTGCCAGGACCCATATACAGAAAATACTGGAACTCTTTCCAGTACCAAATGCAAAAGCATACTCGAAGCTGAAAATGGTTGATGCAGAGGTATAAATTTTTCAATATCGGTTCGACGTGCCTTTGTAGTTATTGATTGGTTTACTTTCCCAAAGTGCGTGCTGATCCGATATTCAATCAAAAAATTTTGATATCGGTTCGATGCGTGCTTGTTTCTATTGTAGATTTTATTCTTACATCCTGTGTGTTGATCCAATATCTCATAATGTTCAAATTTGGATTTTGCAGTCCTCCTAGCAGGTTGATTCTGTCAGCTGTGGTTGGTATACCGTATGTAATGCCAAACACTTTTTTAATTGGCTTGTATTACAAGATGGACTTCCAAATCTGAAAGAGGTAATATTCGATTGATTATTTTTTATTGTGTTTTTGTTTTTTTTTCAAATACAAACTCCTATTAACTAATCTTTGATTAATTACATTTAACCGTGTTTATGTTTTTTTTCAGTTTTAATGCTCGAAGGTCTCCCCAATGGAGATAATGCACTTCAGACAGGAGACCATAAAGCTTGTGATCGAAAATTCATATCCAGTCGCAGTGGCCGAGTGTTCTCCACCCAAGCTACTTCCAACTGGAGAAATGGATTTAGAGATCATAGATAGTTGATTTTGTTTAAATATTCATCTCACTTGATATGGATGAGACACATCTACAAAAAATTTTAATAGATATGTACTTAAAATTTTTCTATGGTTGTTCTTACTTGTTATTTTTTCTCTTATCAATTCAAGTTATAATTCATTCATCTTCAATTTCTACTATTTTTGGACACGTTTGTTTTTCATTGCCTTGGTCTGCCTTGCCTTTACCATGGTCTTTTTTTGATAAGTTCAGAATGATGATCTGATCGAACCTTTGCCACAACCAATCCAAACATGCGACATTAGTTCACTTAGATTTGTTGCAGTAAAGCTTTGATCAGATCATCATCTGAACATATCCAAATATGCCAAGACAAGGACAATATAGACCAAGGCAATGAACACCAAAAATACAACCGATATATACGAGACTTCAAGAAGGGCAAGCGTTGATTATAGTGATCACTAGAGTTCAAGTGACTGAAGATCTCCCCAATGGAGATAGTGCATTTTTAGCAGGAGACAATGAATCTTGCTATAGAAAACTCGTATTATCCAGTTGCAATTACATTGTGTTTTGCACCATGGAAATGGAGATCATAGAAATGAAAGAGCCTCATAGAAAAAGTGGTTCATATATTTTCAAAAATGATGTATACAAAAAATTGTATTACATAATACAAAATTCCATAGTTCATAATCTATGGATCTTCAATTTCGATGGATGTTCCAATGTCTTTGTATTTTATATGCTCTTCCTGCCTTACTCTTACCTGCACAAGAGAAATTGTTTCAGTTATATACTTTATGGAACTGATTCACTTAAAAATAGAAAAAAAAGAATGTTTTTATATGGCATAACGTACCTTTACACCATTCAATCAAAATTGATAGTACTGAGGTAGATCGAATTGCAACATGTCTAGTTCTGATCGAATGTGATTGAGACACCAATCTTCCTCGACCTCAACCACATTGCAAGAATGTTGTCATTTCTTTTCACTGTTATCTGAAGTTGCTCTTGAGGGTTTATACCAAAATCTTGATCAAGTGGCTTCCAAACATTTTGCATTTAATCCATCTTCTATAATATAGCAGCAAAGTGAGCATTTGTTTTTCGATGTGATATCTAAATGTCATGGATGAGTAACATACTCTACACTCAACTTGTTGATTTCGTTTTGTATCCCAACCATCATCCAACAACTCGGTGATTATATCAGCACTCAAGTCCTTACAAATAAACATTGTTTTTGTTCTCCGAACATTGCATTTGGAAAACAAATCAACAAAACAGTAAAAGGTAGATACCAACTTAATCTATTATTCTTTGATCCAGTGTTACATTTTAATATACTCTGGATATCAATATATAGCCTAGATTGAAAACTTTCTGAAATTGCTGTATCAGGAGAAATCCATTCCTCACTCAAAAAATCTGGCAGACGATATGGCTCTAATCTACCAACTAGACCATTTTTATCAGGAAAATAGGTGTGATCATAAAAAAAAACTCCCAACTCTAAAAATGATTTTGGAGAACGACCTTTATATTGTAGAATACCGATATCCAAATGTATGACATTGATTATTCCTACAATCGATTGAACTGATTGTCATTCAAAGAAATTTGATGGATACAAATCTGCAAAACCAACAAAAACATCTCAAAAAAAATATAATTTAAAGAAAATGCTAAATTTAAAAAAATTGAATTTGAAAACTTGCAATTGCATTTCCTTTTATCATTTGGATTCAGATCATGAATGTTGAGCTCATTGTGAAGATTGAGCTCATTGTGAATGTTGAACTAAAACTTCCGTGATAGATTGACTGGCAGGTGATACTTTAAAATCCATTATCTTGCCTTTCCAAGAGCTTCTATATATGCTATCTGATCTTTTTCTTTTTTGGAATGAGCCTTTTACAGAGGGATGCATCAAGATCCATTGATATTTTTGATATATTCTTGGTATCCATTGATCTTTTGCATTTTTTTCATTGCAAATATTGATTGCATCAATGGTTTTTCTTGGTCTCCGATTATGTGTAGCCAGTAGTTGGAAATACGAGTACGCAGGCTGAGATCGAAGAGAATGTAGAGATTGCGAGGTAAACCTAAGAATGACAAGAAAATGAGAGATAGAATGAAGAAAATGAGAGGTTTTATGAATGACAAGAAGTTCTTTAACTACAAGGATTAGTTAACCACAGTTTATGACTATTGACGTCAAATCAACCTCGGGTGAACAATGACGGGCAGCATAAGAGAGTATTCGGGCAGTAACTGTAGTCCAATCACAATTGTTTGTTCTGCCCGGTGGGATATTTGAAAATCACAAAAATTTGGCCGAAAAAGTTAAATACAATTTTCGTCCGTCAACCACTATTACAGTTCATCACAGATGGACACCATTCATTGGGACACATAAGCGTTGAAAACGTGCGAAGTCAAAAACAACATCTTGACAAAGGGCCCATTTTGAGTTCTTATATCTCCTAATGAACAAGAAGCAAGACCGAGCCCTCAAGGCTCACCTATTTGGACAAGGGAAAGCAAAAGGAAGACTCTACATCTTCTACCTCTTACTCCTTCTTAGTTACATTGCTTGAAGAACCATCATCTTTTGAAGAAGCATATAGATTTAAAGTTTGGAGAGATGCAATGCAAGTAGAGTATGATGCATTAGAAGAAAATCATACTTGGAATCTTGTAAATCTTCCAAGAGGGAAGAAGCCACTTGCATGTAAGTGGATTTATAGAATAAAGTACAATCAAGATGGATCTATTAGTAAGTACAAGGCTAGGCTTGTTGCTAAAGGATTTCTTCAAGTAAAAGGATTGGATTATGAAGAAACATTTGCACCTGTAGCTAAGCTTGTAACTATCAGATTAATCATTTGCATTGCTACTTTGTTCAAGTGGGATCTCTACCAAATGGATGTGACAAATGCTTTCTTGAGTGGCTTCTTAGAAGAGGAAATCTACATGATGCAACCTAAGGGCTTCATCAAGGTTGGTGAGGAGCAAAAAGTGTGCTACTTAAGGAAGAGCCTATATGGCTTGAAGCAAGCACCTAGAGCGTGGTACTCTAGGTTGCATGATTTTCTTTATTCCCTTGGCTTTGTACTAAGTGCTTATGAACCTTCTTTATATTTCAAATGTAATGAAGGAAAGATCATCATTTTGGTGCTTTATGTTGATGACATCATTATGACAGGAAATGATGATGAAGGCGAAGGCAAAGAAAAGTTGATTTATCTAGTGAGTTCAAGATGGTAGATCTAGGCTTCCTAAAGTTTATACTTGGAATAGAAGTGTCTAGAAGTAGCAATTTACTTTCATAAGTCAATCTAAGTATGCTACTTCCATTCTTGAAAAGTTTGGTATGAAAGATTGTAAGGGGATTGACACGCCTATGGAGCATGTTGTGAAAGCAACTAATGAAGGTGATGAAGCATCCTTTGAGGACATCACCCTCTTTAGAAAGCTTATAGGCTCCCTAATCTATTTAACCATCACTAGACCTGACTTAAGTTTTTGTGTAAGCAAGTTGAGCCAAAATATGCAAGCTCCTTTAGTGCATCATTGGAAAAGTGCCGAGAGAGTGCTTACATATGTTTCTAGTACTAGATTTTTTGGCATACTTTATGAAGGATCTAACTTGCACTTGAGAGCCTACTCGGATTCAGATTTTGCAGGTGAGATGGATAGAAAGTCCATTAGTGCATTTGCAACATTCCTTTGTGGAGGAGTAATATCTTGGCTTTCCAAAAAGCAAGATACTATCTCACTATCTTCTTGTGAAGCCGAATACAAGGCATTAACTTCAACAACTAAAGAGCTCCTATGGCTAAGAAGACTCTGATGATGGAGCTACATGTGCTAAAGGCCGAGGAGATCCCTTACATATATTGTGACAATCAAGCTTCTCAACAAATTGCTTCCAATCCTATCTTCCATGCTAAAACAAAGCATATTG